>VDFB02194535.1:0-16600 GCA_007258455.2 Sequoia sempervirens | reverse complement strand
TTACATTCATTTACTATCTTTTTTATTGCAACACAATATTTTCATTACACAATGGAGTTCATGCAATCATCCTTTATGTAAAGAACATATACAAAAGAGAGAGAGATATATATATAGTGTTTCACACCCACAAATGGTATACACTTAGCACTTATCCAAAGTTCATTCCAATATCTCATTCACAAATTAATTACATTCACAAAATCATAAATATAATGAAAACTAATTTTAGATTCTCTATTTATGATTCACTGCTACACCATATCATTCACAATGCATAGTGCATAAGATGTAGACAAATAGAATGCTCTTCATAATGCCACAAAATAATTTAGTCACCTAGTTCCTCACCTAAAACTCAAGTACAAGACATGCACATTAGCAAGAAATTTTTTCAGTCACATCATTATTTTCATTAGGTAGACCTCATTACTTGATTTATAAACAAGACTTGATAGCAATACTAATTTATAATCACTCCTATTACCTATGATAATTCCCTAACACATCTTAAACAAATCCACTCACTTATCTTCTTGTTAATTAAATACTATAACCCTATTTGCATGTTTCCTTTATATCTATCATCACACTAATTTTCAAACATATATCACATCAACTTATTTCCTATCAACATTCTAATTTAAAAATTTAATAGCTCATAAATTTTCCAGCAGCTAAAGACATGTTTTTCATACTACATCATTTACCTGATTATTATTCCTTCCTACTATAACTTATTGAACTCATGTACACATCTTTTGGAATTCAGATAAGGTAAGGAAATAATACCATTACTTAGCCTATTTATTCACCAATGCAACATTTATATGTTACATCCAACCACACAGATATATTATAGAGCTAGAACATCCATATTTCCAAATCAAATAGGGACATGAAGGAATGATCTCAAACTTTCTATACACACTTAACAAGAAGTACACCATCTTTTCCATATTCAACACCTATGCTATAACATGGTTTGTTAATCCATTAGTTCATAAGAATTTCCTACACTATCCATGTGAAGGTGTTCTACCAACTTACTTTTAAAAAAATAGAGTCTTAGATGCGATGCATGAACTCCCAGATACAAAATTTCCATTTCAAACAAGCAGTTTCTTTTTATGCAATTCATATTTTATTCCTTACTAATCATTAAATGCCTCTATTGATATCTAATACATTCCTAAGTAGTGTCCTTATGAATCTAATTTTTAGATAAAGAGAAAAGAGAGAGGGAGAGTTATCAAATAATCAATGCATATATATATGCCAATTATGTAAGGTCACACAAGCATGATCAAATTTTCTAGACATAACATCACTATCTACAATGCATCTTTTTACTACATGCTATTAAATGTAAAAAATCCAATACTCCATGACATTTCCTCACATTATAAATGCAACCGATAATTCTTGATTCCTTACCAAGAGGTGAAACTATATAAATAGTCTTTTTGAATATAGTATCACATACATGTAAACTCCATACATCTAATTGGTATAGTCCATCATAAATCAACATCTTTTATATTTCATATTAAACTTGGAAAAGAAAGGGGGGAGAGAGAAAGACATCATGTTCAACTAATATATATGCGCACTGAGAAAATTGTTCGCATATGCATTATGATTTTCTCTAAGGAAAATTATTATGTGGAACACAAGCACGTTATCCTAATATTTATAAGGTAAACATACTACTTCTTTGTAATAAAGCTAGTCATATGAGTATTCGTGGTAGCATCATTTAAGGGAATACATACAAAATAATCGATCATACACTCAACACCATCCTTAACATTCAACAAGTACTAAAAAACTACAAGAGAAATAAATATCACATAGTATCATAGACCAATAGCTCATATAAAAAAAATAGGCACAAAATGTGAATACACATAATGCACATAGCTATAATTTCTAGAGAGAAGAGAGAAAGAGTACAAGCACAAACACACATAAGGTAAGGTCTAGGGAATGCACAACCAAGAAGACTTGAAAAGAAAGCTTCAAGGTTAACTATTAAAGTTACACCTATCCCACATAATGGAATCATATAAAATCAAAGTACCAATTGTAACACCCTCGCCAAGGAACCCCAGAGGACAATACTAACTATGCCACATAAATAGAACATTTAAAAAAAAAGAAAAGGAAATAGAAATAGAATGCATAACATTACATAACATAATCTAAACTTGGGTCCTCTAAGGTCCCTCGATAGTGCTACTCACATAACTATCAACCAAGATAAATAGAATTGTTTCATTAACTACTAAGATAACATGATTTATTTAACAAGAAAAGTTCATTTAAAATCACCACATCAAATTATTCTACATTATTTACTTCCATATCATGCCATTAGATAAATAATATTTAAGATCATTTTTAAATAACTAACATGTGCAAGATTCATTACAAGAGAGTTCTTCAATAACTGTTACATCATTACAATATTTACAACAATGTTTCCCTGAGTACATGTGGGAAGTATACATTAGGTTACAATAAATGATACAACTGATATACAATCCAATACAGCCACATAAATGATAGTCCTCTCAAATTAGAATAGGTACTGGAATCTATTACATAAGGAATAACCTCCACACACATGAACATGCAACAAGGATTCCCAATGGAGGAAAAAGCACCAACATCTCGACCATGTGGAACCATGAGGTCCACACCCATGCTAGGAGATAACATGAGGTCCCACTATAAATAGACAGTTGGGAAGCAATAGGCTGACACAAGAAAGGGCTATACATGGACTCCAACACAACACTACCAACAACACCAACATCACTTATAACACTTCACTTCCACATGCACTCACACAACAAAAATAGTAGGTACAACTAGGGAATGCTAGAATGCAATAGGGAAGAGTGTCATCACATTGCTTGATATGAGTTATCCTAGTAGATCTTCCTAGACCCTAACCCTCATCTATGGTTATCCTATAGCCTCCACCGATATTCGACCCCCATACAAACTCATGTGGAATCAACATACCTTTCATGAGGACAAGGTAGTTGATCTTGCCATTCCAGGCCTTCCCATCTCATCTCAAGCCTAAATGAGCACTTGAGCCATGAGTGAGGTATATCATTATCTTGATTATTGTGAAATCTACCCATACCCCTAATTCATTATTAAGGTTATCATTGGATTAAGAAACTCTCCAATGGGTTATCTTGGACACCACTTTGAGTTTTAGTCCCCATTGAGAGCTACCCCCCTACTTGCAAGTAGTAAACCCTACACATTAGGCAAGGAATTTACCATCTTGCACATTTCTCACAACCACATGAATCCATATAGTGCAAGGAATTGACCATCTTGAACACTTATCACAATCACAAGAATCTATACACAGTGCAAGGCATTGACCCTCTTGCACACAACACAAAACATTGCCAACCACTTCCAAAGTGAAACCATCATAAAAACCATACATACAAAAATACTCCCTCCTAGGCCTCTAGAAGCCAACCTTAACAAATTTGCACAAATGACTCCCACTTATAAACAATTACCAACATCACCCCAATCCCACTAATCAAACACGTAATTCATTACAAGGAATCAATCAAACATTGCAACCATGAAATACTCCTTAGACATTATTTCCACATTTCATATTAATTATTAACTTAACCACTTAATTCACCTAATTAGGTTATTTACCCCAATAACAATTATTCTAAATAACTAATTACATAGTGAATTTATAAATCAACTATTAAATAATTTTAACAAAAAATAATCTAATTCATTTATTTAAACAAATCCTTTAATTATCTAAATATAAGTATATCCATTTTCCCTATTTAATTTCCTAATTTTCTTATCTACACAATCAATTAATTCACGTAGGTAGAGATATTCTTTTACTATAACCATAATATATATGTGTATTTATATATATATATATATATATATATTCCCAGTATGGGAATCCAATTTTTGAAAGGAAATAGCATCAATTTACAAGGGATGGATGTGAGCATATGTGGCCAAGCCTATATATATATATATATATATATATGTAATAGCAACATATAACCAACAATATATATATATATATATATATATATATATAATCAAATGCAAAACATCAATATATACATCGCAATATAGAACAACAGATGCCTAAAACATAATACATGCAATACAAGGTATCAAATGCCATTGATAAGATATATTAATTGAAATAAATTCACAATATTCAGTGTAGAAGAGAAACACAGGAAATGAATCACTATGTATAACATCTATTAAAATGCAAACTAAAACTTAGAGTGTTGCTAAGGCAATAAGCCTACAGGGAGGAGGAGGTGCATGGCTAAGATGGCTCATGTTTCAACGACCCCCTCTCATGAAATATCATTCATCTTGTAATCTTGAGCGATTTTAACATGGCGAAGGATATTATTATTCACCGATGGCCGCTACTCCATGGCGCTAGTCAATGAGAGCCCTAGACCACTAAATTTTGTGTTGCCTAAGTTTAGGCTGGGACAGGTTCAATGATGTTGGGATATCTTGGGGTGGTACAATGCCAAGAGAACGTGCAGGTTGGATTGTTGAGAAGCTCTCAAAAAATTTCAAGTAAATGCATTCGGTTGTGGAGGATACAAGACCATAGATTATGCACAAAATGAATTTGTAACAAGAGAAACTTAAGAACCCTTCAAAGAGAAGTAATCCACTAGTGATGGAAATGCATGGCGTAACCTTTCATACATAAGCCTTCAAAAGATCTTGTCTCAAGGGTGAACGAAGATAGGTGCGCATGTGGAATTTATTTAAAAAGATTAAGAAACTTTCAAGAAAATGCAAATGCCAAGTGAAAATCGTTGTAATGTCAAGGAATGTAATGCTTGTAGGAAAGCACAAACTAGATTTACTAAAAAGGCTTAAGAACTTTCAAAGAAAATATAATCAACGGATGTAACTAGCCATCATGCCATGGAGTGAAAAGATTGCAAAAGTGCAAATATAAATTTATTGATTGCTTTGTTATACGAAAATCAATAAGTAAAAATCATCAAAAAATAAAGCATTGTTTTCAATAGGTAGAAAGAAAGAAGACAATTGTATTGATTAGACACTTAGTGCAACAAAACAAAAGATCAAGCCAACCTGGATCCAACGCTTAGTAGGAGGAGAATTTGATGTTGAGCTTCAACTTCCACTTGCAAAATCCAATTTCTCCAAATCTTTAATTAATTTTTTCAAAAAAAAAAAAACCCAATTCCCCACAAAACAACCATATATGAAATTTTGTAGACCAATTACTCCTTCAACAAAAACATAATGAAAAATCTCCCAAAAGGAGAAACATTTACAAGAAGGAAGTTGTTCATTTTTTTTTTCCAAAACCAAAAATCCAATAAAATCTCTCAAAATCCCCAAAAAAATTAAGTTTCTTTTTAGACCAATTTTGTTCAATGTTTTGCATGAGTTGCATGGAAAACCTTTCCTATTTCTCATATTGTTTTTACTATTTTTTTACTTATAACATTCTATTAAAATTTTATTTTATTTTATTTTAATATTATATTACACATTTGATTTATTATAAAATATGACTATAAATATACTTATATTTATTTATCAAAGTACCTTTTACTTAATAACTCATTTTAATGCATATATTAACCAAAGACAACATTTATCAAACAAATTTTAAATTAAACAAACCAAATGCCAAACAATTATCTAAACCCTTTAATGAGGGTTGAAAAGCAAGACCAAATGACCATAGACAACATTGACACACAAACAAGCTATCAGACTAGATACTCATCCTCTTCAAGGATGATGGATAGGGTAGGGGACCAAGTGCTATCTTCGATCAACTGTTCCATTGGGTTTAAGGAACACTCAGACCTGCCAATTTTGGTGGAGCTAATGCCTAGTACCTGCAACCTACAACACACAAAATGGTCGTGTATATACATATAATCATCACATACCTAGTGAAAGAAAATCAAAACATCGTAGGGTTCTCACAAGTGAGAAATACGACATCCTTCCCTCCACACCTAAATAACATTTAAAAGCATCACATAATATGTCAAATAAAATCTCGTAACATCAATAATAATAAACCATTCCGAAATAAGGTAACACATTCTATTACTAGGCATATTCATAAACATGTCATAATCATCATCAAAATAATAAAAAACTAATCAACATCTAACATCACTATACCATTAGTCATTAGAATATCCATAAGCATTTGACATAAACATCATAAAAAAGGTGGCCTATGGAGGAGCACTACATCCCCCCCCCCCCAAGATTCAACTTACTCCTGGAAGTCACAAGTTTAGAATGAAACATGCACACATTAGTCCTAACATTTATTAAATAATACCACGTTTACCTTTCCTTTAATGTAAATACAAGCAACATAGCTAACTTACCTATGATTAGAGTTCATGAACAGGTAAATTTTTTCTAACCTATTCATTTTCTTCCTTTCCTAATCCCTAAAGTAAAATAATATCAGCAATGATTTCCTTTATGTCACATAGTCTTCACAATGAGTGCATTATGTAAATGATACAAAAAGATACATCACTTTTCAATAATTACATTAAACATACCAATTCACTCAAACACCTATTAAAGTTACCACTCCAACAAACATCCTTGCAAGATAAGATTTTCATTCAACATTCTCATTACAGAGTAGGCATCCATAAAACACAAACATAATAACTCACTGTTTTCGACCATGTCAACCCTATCATATCATCTATTTAAGCAATAAAAGTGTTAATCTTACACTAAACAATATTTACTCAAACACACTCCTTTGCTTTACTAAGGGACAAAGCATACATTTATAAGAGTGAAGGTTTAAAACAATCTCTCCAACCTAATTTCAATTAATATACCCTACAACATGTAAAACCATAATTAATTATGGAAACAAGATGCATGGTGTATGAAACATATCAACATTCTCACATAACACACTAAACTTAAAGCGTAGTAAAATATCAACCAGGAAGAAAGGAAAAGAATATCAACACATGCTTATAACTTCAAACACACACCATATTCAAATAAAATCCACATTGGCGTTCATATTAATTAGCTCTACAAAACTCAAATGATCAATTTTCAAAGAAGCTATAGTTTATTATCATCTAACTATCACATATTATGTGAACTTCTTTATCCCAACACACTTTTCTCTAGCATCCCATAAGATTGAAATGGTTACAAATGTATCTCATCATGAAAACACATTTCATTTATTCAAATCTACATTATTCCATCCAGTCACCCAACATGACTACTCCAATCTCTATGGTATTCTCCCTTAACACACTATTGTAGCCCAGTTTAAATATTTGATTAAAATTTTATGTTCGAGGGTCAAGAAATAGTTTTTTCCCAAGTCTTATTTACCTTGACACAACCCCCATTTTAAAACTACTTTGATCATGTGCACAAAATGCATCACTTAAGTGATTCCCCATCGCTAACCTCTAGTGCATCATGGATTGACTTTCCCTCATTGGCTTTGTTTCAACGATGAGGGATGCACTAGTATTTCCTTCATATCGCTAGCTTTCTTCACATTGCGGATTGATAAATGCCTATTGAAACAAAGTAGCGATGAGAAATTGACTATCTTTCTTTGCATCACTGTTTCATGTTGAAGGGGTCTAGGTCAAAGGCGCGATGCATAATGAATGAACAATATTTAAAGATGGTGATTGAATGGTCATCGCTAGCTTCTAGTGCATCACAATTATGATCCAACATAATAAAACCTTTTCGTGATGAGTGATGAGGGCATATTCTCTTCATTAGAGGGAGTGATGTATATCAGTGGGATGTTGATAATGGTCCCTTCGACATCCTAATAGGATGGTGATGATGGTAGATGGTGAGTGTTGAGGCGACAAGTGTCTTGGTGGGATCAAGGTTTTGTTTTGATTTGAATGGTTTCGATGGCGCATATTCAATGTTGAAGATGTAACAGTCATCATGAGCATCATTCATATCATTGTTGTGAATGATGCCACCTAGGTGCTTTCTGCGATGGTCTTGTTTACCACATCGGGGTGACAGTAAATTTTCAAAGAGATAGTATCAAGGGTCTCTCTCTGACACGCTGATGTCATTAGTGTCAATAGTTCAAATTTGAAGGAAAGCATGTGACAATCATCACGAAGGTTCTTCACATCATAGTTTGGAAACGTAAAGCATATGTCCTTTGCACGATATGTGATGATGGTGATATGGTGGGTCCAAGTTCAATGTATGATGGAGTGATTGTGTGACATGCATCCTAGGAAATAGGTGGCAGATTTTCATTGCATCACATGCATCCTGTGCATTGTGAATCACTACTTTATACTCTTAAGGAGATCAACGATTTATTAAGGCTACACGATAGTTGTTGATCTTGATTCTTCTACGATCAATGATAGCATTTTAAAGTTCATTTGGGAATCTGATCTTGGCCGTCCATCTCCAATCCAACAACTAATATTCAAACTTCAATGGTCAACTGCTCCTATTCACAAAAAAATTGTAGAAGTAATGGCTCAATGACATCCTCATCTACCAGATCAAATTTGATCAACTATGGCTCAATTTTTATGCTTTTTCATTGTTGCTTTTTAGAATTAGATGTCGCCATTACTCTACATTGTATTGCAGAGGCCATATCTCTCCTATCAGGGTATGTTGGTATGATATTTTGTTGCAGATTTTGTGGGTTCCCATCCTTGCATTCATGAGATTCGTCATCTTGGGATGTGCTCAAGTTGTCAGAGTCTTTATGGCTAGTTATGTTGCTCTACAATTGGAGAAATTTAGATCATTTTAATCTGATCAAATTCATATTTCTATAACCATAGTTAGTTTAGGGTTAGGGTTTTTATTTCAAATCTTGGTTATGCTTGAACCATAAAGGAAAATATTGTATCATTATTAAGGATTCGTTCTCTGGCCTCTTTGGGATTTTTCTTTTACAAACCTGCAACTCTTGCATTCTACCATTGTAAAGGTTACTTCAAGCTTTATGTTAATAAAATTCAACTATTATCACCATTACCTCTTGCATGTTTGAGTAAAATTCATTTACCTTCATATCTGAGTGGGTGTTTTAATTGTTTCTTTGACATATTATTCTATTCTGAAGTAGGAAGGAACAAACTCTAAATTCGGTGTATCACCTTCTTTCACATTTAATGTCTCTTTCTCCCTTTTTCCCTTGTGATTTGTTGGAGTAGTTTGGCATTAGTACTTTGATGTGTTGATCTGCACTTAGTTTGGAAAAGGAAACCAACCTTCTGTAGAGAATTGACCTCATCTTGCAAGGTCCCACACCTTGAGGTCATTTCCATTATGTCATTAGAACACTAAACTCTTGTTTAGTAGGGTGTAGTTTTATGTGACAACAGTATTTACATCTTGACATGTGGACCTAAAAATTTGATGCCATTTGGTATCCATGCACTATTTCCATTTGGAAACTTATCTTCAAAAGCACAAAACCAAAAACTCATTCATGGAGAAGTGTAGATTCTCGGAAACACAACTATATTGTACAAAATATAACTATAAGTTCCAAACCGAACTTCTGTAACTCATATCTCTCAAACCATTTGACAAAACTTGATGAAATATTAGAATTAGATACATCTAACATTCAATAAAATGATGTTAGAAGCTCAGAGTGAAATATTCATTTTCAGAGTGGTGCAAACCCAAAAAATGGTGCTTTGTAATATTGTATAAGTAGAATTGACACTTAGTCAATTTCCCACACAACTGATATCTTTAGATCAAACTAATTGGAAAAAATGTCTTCTTCAACATCTTGAAAACCTGTTAGAACTGATCAAAATGGTCTGAAACAAAAATCTTCATATAAGTTACAATGTTGACATCAATGAAAACATTGCAACACATCGTTATGTACCTTACATGCTCATGTTTCCAAACAACATCATCAATGACATTATTCCAACAATCTCCCAAAAATTCCAATAGAAATCTTACATCATTATGTTGCTTTGGGCCATTTCAATAAATTTGGAATTATTGCGCCAATTTCTTTCCTTACTTATTATGGGGCCTTGCTCCTTATCATGGATTTATACCTACTATTTTGGGCCTTTAACCATAATTATAATTCTAAATCACTAGGTACAATAATTTTTTTAACCTTTTTATGCTTGTGGTTTTGGATGACACGTGCCTATCCTATTACTAAATATACTTATAGGGTTGTTATGAGGTCACTAATGGCCACATTACCTTTCTATTGACCATGCTAGGGGAAACATTCTTATTCATTGATTCCATCTCCGTCCTATGTATTTACCTAATAAATTCTTTATAATTATTTTTGTATGATTCAATTCTTATGTGATTACATGATTAGATTCTTATACATCTACTTGATTATATTTTACATGCTTAGATTACATTTAATTTTAATGTATTATTTTTTCTTTCTGGCAATTTGTTGTATCTTATGGATACATCCAATTGTTGGAGGGCATATCCTATCACTAATTTTCCTATATTTAGATATGTAATATAAGCTACATGTTCTTATAGCTCGACTTATCTTATATATATATATATATATATAATAGGTGAACACACGTGATAATATCCTTGTAGGGTATATTACTTTATATGGACCCCATGACAATATCCTTTGAGTTTCTAGATATTTACTTTACATATATGTTTGTGAGTGCTATAGAATTTGAGATACATAACCATTCTAAGATTCACATTCATCTTAAAGTGGGGCCAAAATTAAATGGTGGAATTTTCATACCCATGCCATTTCCCAATCAATTTTGTGCAAGATGTAATACTTTGATACATAATCATAATGATAAATAGCCTAATTTTGTGCAAATCTAGGCCACTTTCCCTATGCAATTAGACCTATCATTTACATATCTTTTTATACACCTACCACTTATCCCCTTCCCAATTTTTACACACCCATAAATATTTACACTATCCTCTCATTTATTTTTTCTATGCTCACATTTATTTTCATTCATATGCTATTCACTATTTTATATCTCCCCTTTTCCTAAGTATCGTTCGTGATTGTGGGGTACTCTTGGCAGTCTTAGACATCCTACTTAAATTTAAACTTTCAAATTAGAAATTTGACCACCTTCCTTTCTTTTCCATTACCACCTAGGGCCTACCAAATCTTGCTCTACATAGTGATTTTAGATCCATTTATAGGATTGAAAAGTGATATTTTCAATATTTATTCAATTTAAATGGATTGATCAAGGTATATTTCCCTTGTGGCTAGACCATAAATCAAACTAACAAAGGTATTTATCAATACATCCATCCCTTGTAGACATCAATAAGTTTAGAAAAAATAAAACATCTCAGGTGAAGTAAAGAGGAACAATTTTTCAATTACATAGGTCAAGTTCTCAGTTATTGATTTTTACCTAACAACCATATTTATCCCTACACACAAAGTCAACAATTTTTTTATTCCTACATGATTAATTGTCTAATTTTAATTATTCCTAATCCTAAGACTATTAGATCCAAATCTTCTTTATTCTTTGTGCCATCTTTGATTATTGAGCTAAATACATTTATTTTTTCATTCTACACATTTGAACATATCTATATTTATATTACTACTACTCTCTAATTACTTAATCTAATTTAATGTACATATACATTTTATTTAATTCCCCTAGATAAAACTGAAAGAAAACTTATTTTTCTTTGTAAAATATACATAAGTAATGTTATATTAATAGAAACTAAAAATGGATTAGCATTATGCATTTATAAATATATCATAAGAGAGAATAATAATTTTATTTGGAACTAACATACTT
The DNA here is from genome assembly GCA_007258455.2 of Sequoia sempervirens. Taxonomy (NCBI): domain Eukaryota; kingdom Viridiplantae; phylum Streptophyta; class Pinopsida; order Cupressales; family Cupressaceae; genus Sequoia; species Sequoia sempervirens. Next base: position 4,688 of record VDFB02194535.1, on the reverse strand, counting down.
AGAACAACAATATAATGATAGTGGGACCCTTATTACACATTCTTTGTGATGTGATGTTTTTATTTTTACTTTTTTATGTAATCCATGATTAATTTATTCTATATTGTAGTGTTTGTAAACTTTGCATTTTTTTCATTACTAGTTAAGATAGTGGGGGTTCTATAGTGCCACTTTCCCCTAGATGATAAAAAAGATTCAATGCTACTTAGAGATACACCAATGATTATACTAGCTTACCTTGAAATTAAATATTGCCATCACCAACATACAAAATAGATACCTAGAAAAATGGTAGAGCCTTTGAAGACTAACTATAAAATAAACCCAATAGCAAACCTCAGATACCATTCCACAAATTGTAACCCAATGTAATAGTAAAAATAAAAATGCCACAAAGTGATTCTAGGAGCTCAACATGAACATGAAACATCACGATCTACACACCTTATCCCATTCCCCAATGCTCATGAGACTTGTACATAGTTTCTAGAATCTACGACCTCTCTGAATCATGGTGCCACTTCATTTGTAGGTCTTTAGCTTGGGGGACTATCGACAAAGAGGTTAAACTTGTAGTAGATCTCTTTCCACCATGATCCCCTATAAAATGAAGATCTATATAAGTGGGGCATAGTGTGATCACTTCTAACTTCGAACCTCCCCCTAAAATGGGGAACATGTAGACCAAGCATCACTCTATTGATAGATGTAGAATTACCACCTCATGCCTTAAATCCAACCATGCACTCTTTTTTTGAATATGAGCATATGATTGGATTTCAAGCCTCCCCCTTTATCCCCTAGGGTTTTTTCTCATTCCCTTCTAATCCATGGGGAGTAGAGATGTTAGAGTGTTGACTAAACAAAAATAATCGAAGTAATCACATGTACATGGATTCACTCAAGACTTGAATAATGAGATATTTTATATAAATCCATTCTAATAGCCACTTTTGAGCACCACCCTATTGCTAATAGTTTTGTCCCAAAAATCCTTTTACAATTCTCAACACAATTGGGTCTTGGAAATAAAAGATATGCTATAACATAAGGTTTGGTATTGTATCATTCACCACCATAATTCCATCTCATTGTTCTTGAGGATGCTCTGCCATTTCTCCCATGAAATACTAAGGGCCCTACTACTAGGTATTAGCCACCTTAAAACACAAACTATCACCTTTCATAGATTTATGGCATAACCCTTAATTAGAAATACCATCCTCCATCCATAGCCACCTTAGAAATAACAACATTCCACCATAACATTCACCAATTAGACTTACATCATTAATGTATACTACTCTCCTACAAAAAATTTATTGTACTATCCATCAATCCCCATATGCACCATCATAAATGCTACAATACCCTTTGAGGGTTAATCACAAATGAAATTGAAGATGTTAAGGGGGTTTGAAAAGTATATTTAGATTAGGCTAGGCCCTTGAGGTGTTGCTATAATCAGTCATGATTGGATCTTGTTGAATTATTTCATTCACTAAATGATTAACAAAAAATATTTAAATTATGTATTAAATGAAAAAATTTAATTATCTCAAAGTTTTATTTCATTCCTAATGTTTCTTTGACATATTTTTCCATTTTTTAACTCAAGGCACTTCCTTTTTCATAGTATTAATCACTGTCAACACATCAACTTCTACTATTAGATTAGATTTATTTTTCTCAGTTGTAGCTCCTAAGGCTATAAGTAATGCTTCTCATTCTACCTCATTATTTGTGTGTATACCTAAGAAGATACAACCACCATGAATCAAATGTCCTTGCAAGTTATATCCGTCACCTTCCAAACTAGGTTTGCCCTTAGTTGCACCATCAAAATTGAGTTTGGAGAAACCCTATGGGGTTGGAGACCAAACCCTTACTCAAACTAGCTTTTTTTCTTCCTTTTTGCCTATTACATTGATTAGGACCACTTAAAATTGGAATGGGAAAATTTGTATTTTATTTTTATTAAATTATTTATTTTATAAAAAATATTAAGTTGACTATTAACAAATATTTACAAGATATGGTATAGTCATTGAAAAATATAAGCTATCAATTTATTGTTCAAGTATTATTTAAAAATAAACAAAAACCATATATCATCAATACAATGAATCAGTTCAAAGAATTTTCTTAAAAAAACTTAAATAATTACTATATGGAGCACTCTAAGTTCTAATGAATGCATTTGCACCTTACATTGTTAAGATATTGCACTGCTTTACTGAATGTCCATCATAAAGATTAGAACCTTAACTAAATAGTCAAATAAGATCTTAAGAAATAATTATTATAATTTTTCAATATGATGTAAATTAAAAAACTTGATGTTTAAAGAATCAAGAGAACTCTTTTATCATTCTTCGTCCAATCAACTAAACTACACTTCTTATATCAATACAATCATTACCTCCAAAATATTAAACCTTAAACTACATATTGAAAACACTCAATACTAAATTAAACCCGTAGAACAAGAAAAAATTAACTTCAAAACTTTTATAAAACCAATAAAATACACATTAATTCTATTCTTACATCTAAAAATTGAATGCACTAAAAGTACAAAACCCCAAATCACAAAATGACAAACTCCTTGTTATAGTCCAACCAAAAAAGGTATCATAGTTTTCCCAAAGGGCATTGCTCAGTGAGTTTGCAAGTTCAATAAAAGAACTTCTATACTTACATATGAAGGTTCATGGCACTCTAAAAAATTCCCTACCCAAAAAAATCAACCTAAAAACGACATTACAAACATAGATATATAAGCAAAGAGAAGCCCAGGAGTAATATTTAAAATTGGTTGCATTTTCTTTTGAAAGAATGGTAAAAGCAAATGGGCTTTTAGTGCCTTCTTTAAGAAGATATAGGCCCCCAAACCTTAAAAATCTAACATATATTCCATCGCATTGCTGGCATGCCTAACAATAAGTTCTACCTTATAGGAAACCACAATTACTGGCAAAGAGAGAGTGTGCATGTGAAGGTGTTTATCACAAGAAAAGTTTTCTGCTTTAATTTATTGGTCAGAGTCAGAAGTATATGTTTTACTATTTCTTAGTCATGGCATGTGGAGGGCAGTACAAAATTCTGTTGAGTATGCCAGAGAATTTGGAGGACATGAAGGTACAACCTTATCATATGATAGCAAACCACAACTGTAGAGTCAGCGAATGATGACCTTTATAAGCACTGCAAATTCTTCAACTATCTCTCCCCAAATCAATACTGCACTTAAGAATATATAAGGTACTATATATTCTTCTGCTGCAAATAGAACTCCTGGGGCTGTTAACAAGTACTGGGTATTACTATGATGTTTCCTCTAAAACTTGTTTTAGGTATTCTAGGTATGGTAAACAGACATGACGTATTAGCTGTATATAGCTTGAAGATATGTTGTACTGCATATTGGGTATTGTCTGTGCTACTTTAGTTTATAGAAATATACTAAATTGTGATTGCTTTTGACACGACAACATGCAAAGCGAATATTGCTACTCTGTTTCTCCTGAAAGAGAAAGATGATCACATGGATATCTTAGCTCCCAAGGTCTATGTAGTTGGTTCTCAACTGTGCTGATGTTGCTCAATTGGTCAATGTAACAAGTAATGTTCAAGGGGCCTGCTGGTGTTGAGCTTCTGGATAGTTCTAAGATCAAGCATGAAATAAAACCTAATCTAACTGGGGTTTTAAAGAAACATAAAAAGATAGATCAGAGCTTTGGGACAGAGAAGAATGATACTTCATCCAAATTAACCAGACTTATTACCCTTCAAGGATTCCCTAACATAAAACTGCAGAACGAAATAAACTTGTGATTGACACACAGTCTCCTTCATTCATAGTGCAGATTTCAATAACAGATTTTAAGTTACCATTTAAACAAAACATAAAATAACATTTCATTCCTTGAAGACTTCACAAATCAAATGATTAACTCAAGACAAACACCATTCTGAAACACAACATGAAATAGATTTTAATCTGGTTGCTTCTACTGTTGGTGAAATAGATAAGCAACATTTACAAAGCTAGCACAATCACCAGTGTATAGATAATCTATGATTTCAAATTGTTTCCATTTACACTAAGGAAACTGAAAGGTACATTAGTCTATTCTGATTCTGAATCTAAATCCTAACCAAGAAGACAGAAGAAACTCCTATTACAAAGAATCAGGAGGCAACTCTATCTCCTTCTGTTAACTTACTAATTCCTAGATTTTCTTCTAACTGTCTGTTCTAACTCTAACTGTCTAACCTTAGAAATTCTCTAAAAGTTCTAGCCTTGAATTTCCTAACCTTTACAAAGAGGCCAGAATACCATTATATACAAAATGTACCAAAAGAATGTGATGTCCCTGTGTTAGGGTTTTCAAAAATATATCCTAACTGCAAGAGGGTCGGCTCTTAGATCTTTCTGAGGAGGGTCAAAGTTGCATTCAATGTGGAGCCCTGATGTCCATGCCGATGAAGGATTTGTATCCCCAAGAGAAGCTTTCTTAGATCTTTTTTTGCAGCTGCAGCATTAACTCTCCTGTCTTCGTGTCCACCTTCGAACTTTGTTGGGGTCACCTTGAATGCTCAGAATATCTCCATTAATGTTGATCTACCTTCTTGCCAGTAGTCACTATAGCTGTCCCTGTGAGTCACAGTTTCTTCTTTCCTTC
>VDFB02194534.1:0-15376 GCA_007258455.2 Sequoia sempervirens | reverse complement strand
CCTTTGAAGAAAATGTCTCTAAGTTTACTTCTAAAATTACTCATGAAATTCCTAAAGAGATAGTTCAGATGGGGACCTCTACCACTAGTACCTATACCACATATGTTTCAACTACCAAAACTTTAGATCCTTCTACCACTGCTAAAAAAACATCATTTGTAGATCATGGGAAGAAGCCCATTGATCAGACAAAGAAGACTACCTTAAATACCTCCAATACCAACACCAATACAAATACCCACACTTCATTTGCTAAAACCCCCACAAATAATTACAAAGTTGATCCTACTCCATCCACTACGTCCCTAGATCTTGAGCTCTTGAAATTACATTTAGTAAATGATAAACTGTAGGAGGATTTGAAGAAAGCTGAAATAGAAGCTGCTAATGCAGAAATGGCTAGGAAGATTTCTCTCCTTAAAATGTCCACACCAACTCTAGAAGCTTCAAGCTCTAGACATAATAGTAGTGAGTCACATAAAAAGAAGTCTGAAGGACATACTCCTAGTGGAGGTGGTGGGGGAGATCAAGGTGGTGGAGTTGGAGGAAATAATAAGAACAAGAATTCCTATTTTGAAGATGATGAGGGAAAAAGGAAAGGTGCTAGTAACAATGGAGATGGAAGAGGAAGGGACAATAATCGATTTTACAACCAAAAGGATGATGAGTCTAGAAATCTCATAGGGATAGAAACAATAGAATACCATTGCAAGTAGATAAATACCAACAATTGTGTTTCATTGGAATACTTGGTTACCCTAACCCTTTCCCTAAAGATTTCAGACCTGCTTTAGTCAGATTCTTTGGTAATAATGCCTTGAGTGGTGAAGGCCATCTCAAAAAAATTTCCAATGTTATGGATGACTTTGAGGTAGAGGTATAGGATGTCATGATGAAATTGTTTATGTAGTCTCTCATTGAAGATGCTCGAGAGTGGTATAGGAGTTTTCCTACTGAGAGTATTGGCTCTTGGGAGGAATTCAAAAGGATATTTAGAGAGAAATAAGGTGACAAGACTGATTCAAGTTTTTTGTTGAATCAATTTAATAACATTGCTAAAGGTCTTAATGAGTCCATGGTTGAGTTCAATACAAGGTTCCAAAAGTCTCAGAATAGGTTGCCTCCTCATTTACAATTGAATGACAATGTGTGCTTGGTAAATTACTGCAATGCTTTTGATACAAAAATGAGTTATTTCTTACTAGATAAGAATCCTCAAACATTGAGGGAAACTTACAAGATGAGGAAGCATATTGAGAATATCAATAGAGCAATGGGAAAAGTTAGCAGAAGAGATGATGCAAAACTCTTCAGAAATCCAAAAAAGGAGGATAAAAGTTTAGGTGCTAAAGGGGGCACTCTGGAGGATAAGATTGACAATTTTATGAAAACTATAAATGAAAAAAATATAAATAAAGAAAAGGTTCAACCAAAGAATTATCAAAGGAATGAAAGACCTCCTTGGTTACATGATCACCCATATAATACCAATTGGTATAATGGGAAGCCTGTTCCTAATAACCAAAGAAGTGCCCAGAATAAGGTTCCTCTAGATCCTCTACAAAAGAATTTAGGAAATTTTGTTGAAGACACCCCTTGGTGCATTGTTTTCCAAATGCCACATTATCCTCAACAATGTGCAATTACATAGATGGTTGAAGTGGAAGAAGATATACCTGAATACTGTGATCAACAAAATGGGGAGGATATTGATGTACTCATGGTTATGGGTGATTCTAATTTTGCTGATAGTGAATGCTCATTTGATATGGAGTCCCATGAAATGGACATAGATGATCAAAGGAAAATTGCTAGTACATATTATCAACAAGTTCTCTCTTCAATGAGGATGTTGATAGTGATACTAAGGTATATAATTTGGAAGTAATTGAAGATGGTGTGTCCCTAAGAAGGCCCTCCGATGAAGAGATTGCAAGATATACTATGGCCTTGGCTACCCAATCTAGAAGTTCATATCATCTAAGGAATAGAATAGTCGGTGGTGAACAAGGTAGTCTGGTTGTTCTTTTTATTAAGGAGCCGAATGCCAAAAGTAAAGAACATAAGATTGATGAAAAAATAGAAATGTTAGGGAATCTAATCTTAGTTCTTCCACAACCAATAATTTTCAGATGAGAATCATCACCCAATTACACTTTCCCACCATCATATTCTTCATATTTTGAGAACCCACCCCTATGAGAGGTCATGAAAAAAGAAGCACTCGAGTCTATCAACCACACATCTTCATATGAATGTGTTGTCAAGGCTATGAAAAAAGTATGTGCATCATCGTGAGAGGATTTTTCAAAGTCAAAATTAGAAAAAATATTTTTACCTTTCCTTTTATTCTACTCCTTGTACTCTTTATAGATATGACCGATTTTTTCTTAATTCCAATATTTCACCTTGGAATTTCTAAGAGACTTAGATCTCCTTGGAGACATAGTTTTAGAAATCTTATCCTTTTTCTTTCCTTTCTCTTTTGATCTTATGCATATGGAAACATCTCTCTTGGCCATCTCAAAACATTTTCTCTATATTTCCTTAGATAACAACAATGTAACCACCTCATCCATATTGAACTTGATAGTACTACTTCCAACAACCACCACTAAGTGATCACATGAGTCCAGAAAAGAACATAACAAAAGAATGTAATGATCCTCATGTTTAATATTATCACCAGCTGACCCGAATTATATAACAAGCATATTAAATGCATTCATGTGATCAGCAATGGATCCTTGATCTTCCTCCATCTTCCATCTTCAAATGATAAAGTTTCCTTCAAAGGAATAACTTGTTTAACAGGGATTTATCCTGATAACCATGTCCAAGTTTCTTCCAAAGATATTTTCCACTCTTCTCTTCACAAATATTTAGGAGCACTGAATTTTCCAAGCTAGGTCTTATCAAATGCTTGGATTTCTAACCCATCAAATCTCAATCTTCTTGAGACATTCTTTTTGGTTTTCTATCTTTTTCCTACAATAAGTTTACTAAATTTTCCTCTGCAAAACTCCCATTGAAAATAGATTAGCAAAAAATACCAAGCTTCAACCCACCAATGGAATCAAGGCTGGCCAAGCTCTGATACCAATTGAAAGGAATTCAAAGATGTGGAAACAACTCCCTATGCCAATCTAACTCGGAGAGGGTTGTAAAACAATTCAAACCTTTTAACTATTGAAACAATAAAAAGATCACACATATAAATTTAATTAAGGAATTAAACAATGAAAGCATAACACATGGATTTTATGTGGGAAAACCCTTTCAGTAAAAATCCACTCCAAACACCCAACTCAATTATATTATTTAGTAAATATGCATTACAATATAATAACAAAGCTTATGCTCTTCAGGTGTTCTCAACACTATATTCTAAATCTAGAATAATTATAGCATCATAACAATAGATCATGAAATAATTAGCCAATCATATAAAATAAGCTAACACAATAATTATATATAGATGAACAAGGTAGGAAACCAAAAAAAAATCTTTTATATTTTGCAAATCTAATATCTACAAAATCTCAAAAATCACGAGCTTTAAAATCAATCTACTAAACCAAAAAAACCTTATCCTCATCTTGGACACCCATATCCAAGAAAAATATCTTATCCATATGTTGATTGGATATCTTATCCATATCTTGGACACCTAAAGTAGATAAAGGTAAAAGTTATTTTATTCTTCTTTAGTTTTGATATAGAAACTGCTAATTGAGACTCACAAGTCAACATAGGAAGTTGCCAAAATAGTATTTTACCAATATCAAAACATGTTACATCATCCTCCTACAAAATAGAACCTCCTAGAGTGGGCACCAACTTCCTAAAATAGGGACCATCTTGCCATATGTCAACACCTTCCATGTAGGATGTCATCTCATTAATAGGACCCACAAAGTGAATGCAACTTAGAAAGTTTAAAATACAATAAAATAAATTAATATGCACCTAATAATCAATTAATTAATGATAGAACTCAAAGGTTGAGACACGTTAATCCCAACACACGTTCCTTCCTATGATGTCATGACATCTTTTTATGTTATGGCCTTGATACCATCCCTACACATGTTCCTTCCTATGGTGTCACTTTATTATCATCATTTTAGTTCCATTCTTTCTTATTTTCCAATTAATACAATTTCTACATGATATGGTATTGATACCTTCTCTACAACTGTTGCACCCTCATAATTGACATAGAATTTGGTCATCGTTCCTTTTAGGGTTGTACCTTTTCCTATCATCCCTCATCCTACCTATACTTTTTTAGGCTTATGGTTAGAAATGTTTGTGTATTTTAAAAAAATAAATATGAAAATATGTGATTTTAATCAACCATTGAGGAATTTATGAGCCATTCTTTAATTAGGTTTCTTCTTTTGTTCTTAGAGGTCGACATCGACAAAATGGTTTTTCAAGCTACTTCTAGATGGGTGGAAATTGGAAAATTTCCCACTCATTGTGGTATTTTGTTCTTTATACATTAAAATCAGTAGGGAAGTTCTAAAGATTAAAAGAAATTAATAAATAATTATTACATTTGAATCTTATGTATTTAATCTTAAATTATATAAATATTTTCTTGGAATCTTTATTCTAATTTGAAATTATTTTGAAGTCTTATATTGTGTATTTGGAATGGTTAATTTTTTTGTTTATTTTTCAAAAAGGATCCATGTGTGTTTTTAAATATTAATTTTGGATTGTAACACAATCAAGTCTTACCACTTTGAGGTCATAAATAAAAGTCAAGAAAGTGGATCAAATCACGTCTTTCTTTATCAAAAGCTAATTTTCTCCTTTACTTTTGAAAACTTGTGTATTTTCATACTAAACCTAATAAAGTGTATTGGTGTTCCACTCTTATTCATAATTCTACTTCTATTGATTATGAATTTGTTTAAGTAAAGAGTGGACTAAATTTTTTAGAACTCCTCTCTACCTCTTCTATTTGTAGTTGAGTGCAGGTCTAAGAAGGTTATGGAAACTACATTGCTAATAATTTTATTTTTAATAATGGATTTGACGATTGTATGAATCTTTTTTCTTTTATTAATTTCTCAAAAGTGAACCAAGTTTATAATATCTCTCTAATATCTATTCAGGAAAGTAGGCCAATTCTTAAAAATGCTAATACTAAAGGACTAAAGTTTGAGATCCTTATATTATATCATATGTTTGTAGATCATAATTATAGCAAGACTAAGCAAGCAAATTTTAATTGGTGATTTGGTACCAAATTTGATACTATTTTCATGTATAGAGAATTACATTTTTTTACAAATATTTTTAATTTATAAAAATAATATTAGATCATTATGCTATTTAATTGATTTGGGTCCATTATTGTAAAATTATAAATGTAACTTTTAATTTAGATTTAGTCATTCATCATTTAAATTTAAATTTTGTTTAAATTATGGTTCAGTTTCTTTCCACTATATTAATTTATTCATGAATTCTATGACATTGCTCCTAAAATTATATCTAATTTAGGACAAAGTGTGATGTAACTACCAATAAAAATATAAGCAATTGAGGATAGAGGATGGTGTGATCATTCTATCTTATGATCTTGCTTATTTTTTATATTTCAAGCCTATTTCAAATGTTGGTCCCTCGTTTATTATGTTCTTTGCATTGTTTATAGTAGGACTTGATCTTTCATACAAGTGTGATCTTCCTTCACTACTTACCCTTGATTTTCTTTATTTTAAGATTTCAGTTTTTATTGTCATTCTATTTTTAAATTTGAGGCATTCTAATATCTAAATTTTATATCATCTATTTAAATCTATTCCATTAGGATTTGTGTGTTCAAGTTTATGCCAAAGTCTCACTATTCTCCTAATCTCTCATATAGAAGAAATCTTTGCCTCAACTCTCATATGACTTCACTTTCAACTATAAAGGAAATTTTAATGATTCTATGAATAATAATCATAACAATATGAATGATTTCAAATCCAAGGTTAAACAGTGAAAAAAGATAATAGAAAAACAGAAAAGTAATAAGATAATGATTCAAAAGAATTATTCAGCATTTCTTAGAAACAAGGGTCTCCTTTTTATTTCACATATCTTTAAAGTTTTCATGATTTCTATAGAACAATAACATGAGCAATGAGATCTTCAAAAACCTAAAGTTGTTAACTAATGTTGTTGATTGATACTTCATGAATTTTTCTAATCAAAATTTATTGTTTGTCATCTTGGACGCTAATGACCACTTCAATAGGTGATACATCATTGGGTGCTAATTTATATAAAACTTAAGAAAAATATGTAACTATCATAACATGTGAGGCTTGTCGCCATTTCTTAATATGTTAAATGCAATCTAAATAAACAATTGTTCATTCGACTTTGTTGTGTATAGATCGCCCCTTATTATAGTTTTCTGAATTTAAAGGATAGCGTAGCCAGTATTCTTCCTCTTTCTTTTCCCTCTGTCGGATAATTCTCTTAATCTGCAACTCAAGTTCTGGGAGGCGATCATAATCAATCATGAGACATCGTTGTTGGGGAAACTGGTTATAGAGATACTTATAAGCCCTTACGAGGCTATACACACCTTCAAAAGTATACTCATTCATATTATAGTCGAAAGCACCGTTGTTATAGTTGAAGGAACATTCTGTTAATCTGGAAAGCATCTTGCTCATCCAAGAAACAACAATAAGTGGGTCGTCACAAGGGCAGTTGCAAAGCTTGAAGAAGTCAGAAAGGGTTATGCATGGCATCAAATCTTTGAGTGCTATTCGATTGGCCAAATTCAGGAATTCACTTGGAAATGTCCTGAAGCGAAACAGTACTTTGCCAGAATGTTCGCCATAGCCATTCATAAGTACACCTTTCCCAATCGTCTCAATATAACGAACAAAAGTCCAATTTTGAAATTCCCCCAGTTTTCTCCAACGATGGCCGAGGATGGGCAGTATTTTTGGATCCAAGTCTAAAACAGCAAGCTTGATGGATTCAATGGGAGCTTCAAGACATTTCTTTAAGTATTCCAGGCTCTCAGCATTTGTAGCTGTACAATACCCATTTTCACTGCCTCGACCGGCTCTTCCAGCAATCTGTTTAATTAACTCAATCTTAATAGAGCTTCCCTCATATTTTTCTGTCTCTGTGAAAATCACTCGTCTTATTGGAAGATCAAAGCCCATTGCAATGACATCCGTGGCTAGCAGCACGCTTTTATGAGTTTCAGAATCTTTCAGGAATTTTTCAGCTGCTTCAATTATAAGTTCTGGCGGAAGGCTGGCGTATAACAGGGTACATTTTAAGTCAGGCTGCTGGCGCAAAATTGTCCTTTTGATTTCTTTCAGTTTACGCAATGAAAATCCAACAAAGCAGTCCCCTGATTCAATCTCACTTTCCCCGAGAACCAGTGGCTCTTCTTCCACAATCAATCGGCTTCTCCTATGGTGTTCCATCATTGTTAGTCTGTCCCCTGTTAATTCACAGAGATCTTTGATGAGTTCCAACACGCTGCTGTCTCCACACAAGTGGATTTCTTCAGCATTTAGCCCTAAAAATGCCCGGGTCCAGGCCCAGCCTCTGACCTCATCTCCAATCATTTGAATCTCATCTATCACACCCACATCCCACTTTTTACTCAGATCCACCAATTCCACAGTGTAAGAACATTTTACAGAGCCTGAATGGTGTTTAAAATCCTCTCCTGTTTGAAGGTTACAAAGAATTCCTTCCTTATTCACATCTTGGTAAACTTGCATTGCAAGCAGGGGGAGTGGGGCACAATAAATTGCAGATTTTCCTTCTCCCTTGAAGCTTTTCAAAGCCTCAAAAGTTCTCCCACTATTTGTTGGGCCAAAATGAAAAGTTATTATACGTCTGAAATCTGTGCTTTGCCTTGGATAGCACTGCAGAGGACTGCGCAACTTCAACAGCCTTTTGGCCTCCTTGTGTACTCTCTCACAGTCCATATACTTTACGAACAAACGTTGAAAGAAAATACAATCATCTATCTCATAATGCTGATCTCTCTTATGATACCTGAAGTATACAATCATATCCATTAAGGGTGGAGGACAGTAATTTTTCAAGAAACTGATGTAATCTAAACGAATCCGTTCGGTGAAGTAATCTGGTTGAGGGTACTCCAGCTCCTTAGTCATCAATCTGTGTGTGTATCTATCTTCCAATGACTTCTTGAAAGGCATATGGAACTTCTTCATATCTTCCAAAATCCTTTTTAATTCTTTCTTAGCTTTTTTCCAGCAGTTATATTTGGGATCTCTTATTACCTCCTCAATAGACAAGCCCTCAGAACATTCAGTACAGGGAGTATCAAGAGGCTCAGGTTTACCACACTTGGAACACAGCATTGTTAAGGTGGTTTTGAGGTTGCCATATCTATCGTAGATATCCAGCAACGCATTCCAAATATCTTGACTGTACCATTCAATCTCCTTCTCGCTAGGAGGATTGCAATGCCAATGATTCTGCGCCATCTCCAATATAATCTCTCAGGCTTTTCTTAGTTTTTCTCATATCCTGTATCATATATTCTATTATATATTGTTTTCTCTTGGGTGTCTTCTCAAGAGGCACATTTAAAAATGACTCTCATCCCCTTTCAAGAGGACAGGCCATCCTTATGTGTTAATGCGTTTACTACTAACGAGAGAACAATTGAAAGTATTTAGTTTTGAAGTATATGTAAATTAAAAAAGTGTTTAATAATAATGAAAAATTAAGAGTCATTAAAAACAATTTTTCGTTGTTTAAAAAAAGTTATTTTTATATATTAAAATGTTTAATGTATTTATAATTTATTTGTCTAAAAATTTTAGTTAGTGCTAATCATAGAAAAAGTATTTAGATTCTAAATATATGATAAATTAAATTAAATAAATTAAAAAGTGTTTAATAAAAATGATGAATTAAAAATTGTTAAAAATATATTTTTTATTTATTTAAGAAAAAAAATCATGTTTTTGTTTTAATATAGCAATATACATATGATATATTTATATGAAAGAATTAAAATTATTTAACCTTTAATTATATGATAAACAAAATTAAATAAATGTTTAGTAATAATAAAAATTAAAAATTAAGAGTAATACTTTTCAAAGTAAATTAATTATATCTATTTTATAATTAAAAATATAATGTTAAAATTAAATATTTAATATTCTAATTATCTAAATTAAAATTATATTTTATTTTTCTAATTTAATAGTTAAAAAAGGTAGACTGATACTTTTATTAATTTCTCCACAAACCAATTTTAAGTTTAGAATAAGTTTAGAAATGTTGAATTTAAGACCATAGGCCCTATTCATGTAGTAGACCTAAGCTTTATATCTACTAAGTTGTAAGTAATGGATTACATTCTAGGTTAAATTTATTTCATGCATGTGTGTTGATGGACTTATTTAAATGTCACCTTTCAAGTTTTAATATCTATTTGAGTTTGATTGTGCCTAGTGGAGTCCATGTGGAGAAAACTTTGAATTCTATATAGGCCATATTTTTTAATTCCTATCATGTTTGATAATATTTTTTTGGATTTTAGGAATTTTGTGAATCCATTATTTTTTAAAATCTTGGTTGAGTAACTAGTGGATTTACATTTAGATGGAATCAATATTTTAAGCTTGGAATTATTTGTAAGAGGATATAATACATGAGGTGTGTGATTTTCATGGAGGAAAAAAATGTTAAAGGTGGTTACAAAACTACAAACAAGAGTCAAATGGTTCAAAATTGACAAGGGTTGTAAGAATGAGGGTGTTGGATTATGCCTTAATATAGACAATTATATATTTGTTGTTGGCCTTTGAGATTTTTTTAACACCACTCTCATAGCTAATCTAAGACTAAATCGTATCTAGGTGTTATTGAAAGAATAGGATTTTATCCCATGTACATTATTTTGGCCATGAGTTTACTCTTATGCATATAATGATTTATAGAATCACATATTGACATGGTCGCATGTTCCCTAGTTATTTTTCATTCTTGTGTGTTGATGGATTGAAAATTTTTATTTAAATGTGATTAAACAAGACTTTCAAGTTTTGTTATCTATTTGATTTTGATTATAACTAGTGGGGCCTATGCTTAAATCAAACATCATTTGTTATTAGATTTACATCTATATGTAGACACCTAAATGTGACCTTATCCATCCACACCTCATTTTAGCCTATCCTAACCCATTAATCAATTATGTAATATTTATTTATTTAATTGATTTCCCCTATCCACCACCTTTAATTAAATAAATCCATATTTATTTAATTAAAGCTAACTTTTATCCTTATTCCTCTAAAACCCCTAACCTTTTCTTAGGTTAATTAATCCTTGATTAATTAAATTTATCCCCATCCTAAACCTCATTATCCCATTCTCCAACTTTTGAATCCACCCAAGTTAATAAACTCTTGGTTTATTAACTCAACCTATCCCCATTAATCAATTAATCCTTGAATAATTGTTCTTAATCTCATTCCTAATCATCAAATTATGATTATCTATTAATTTTAAATTCCTACATCTCATCTACCCCTACTAACCTCTTACATAAGACACCCTATGAGCCACCCTACCTCTTACACAAATTTAATGTCTCTCTTCCCAATGTGTGCTCACACGTGTGAGTACACCTCCCCATTTCACCCCTTTCCATCTTGTGACACTTGTCACAAGGCTAATCAATCCTCATCCTTGATCCAAACCTCACCTTCTCAATCAATCTCAACCCTCCATTAGCCATTCAATCTTAGTCATTGATTCCTCTCACCAAAATTGTATATAATGAGGCCTTGGCTCTCATTTCTCATAACACACATTCATACAATCCTTATGCTACTAAAATCTCCATCAAATACATCTTCATCCTACCATCATCATGCTAAAATTGTGATCAACCACATCCCTTATCAACATTGGAGCAAATCTGCAAGAATGGGTGCTTCTTGTGAGCTCAATCCATGAAGAGGAAGGAGAAATGAAGGTATAAAATCTTTTGTTTTTATTTCCTTATGCATTTCTATCATTTACCTTCTTACTCATCTTTACCTTATTCACTATAATTTCATCAATATTTCAAGCTTGAACTTCTTTATTTTGTAGGTATTCATTTATGTATTGAGTGAGAATAATATGTTGTTGAAACATGAAATCTAGAAATGGATGTTAGGAGTTTCCATTTACAATTTACTATTGATTTTAAATATGGATGTACCACAATTTTTTAAAGGTGATGAGGATGGTGGACCCAACTATGAAAATTTTATAACTAATTACCTTTGTTCATAGGTAATTAGGAATAAGAGGTGTCATATGTTTTGGAAACAGGTGGTGTGTTTCTCTTTATTTGATTGAAGTGAAAGTGTAGCTTCTAAGAATAAATTTTATTTATTTGGATGGTCATGTGACTAAATACCTCAGTATCTTGAAAATGTATAAACTATTTTTCCAATCGAGTCACCATATGTTATGTCCTACATACCCATCCCCATTTCCCCTTTGGTTCAAAATGGGTCCCCTCTTCATTTTTTCATTTCCTGTCATTTCTACCTTGTTTTTATTTCCCTTGTTGTTTTGGATATGTTTGTGTCTCAGGGATTTCTTCTTTCTTGTCCCCTTTTCCATTTTCTTGGTCTTTTTTGGTCGTAGGAGTGCTTACTCTTTTGAGACCTCTTTGCTTTGTTTTGTTCCTAGCGGGTTTTGCATCCCGAAATGAACTTTGAACCTTTCTAAGAAAGGTATAGGTATAATTTCGTTTCCTAACCCCACATGCTTTTTGCCTCATCGAGATTCAGGTCTCAAGTTGGACCTTGGACCATTTCTTAAAGGGTCCAAGTTCGATTCCATCTCCCAACCCTATCTTATTTTGTTGGCAGGATCAAAAGTCGAGTTCAAAATCAAACACTTTGTCTTTGGTCCAAGTCTATTTTTCACTCCTGACCCCGCATTCTTTCTCTTGTTTGGTCTACATTGATCTATTCGGGAGTGGAAGTCCTGACCAAACTCTCTACTTTTGGTCATGTGATCCTTGTGTATGTCCTAACCCCAAACTTTCACCCACCTACTACATTAATGGAGGTATGGCACTAATACATTTGACTGCAAAATTCGACGAAACTGTCCAATGAAACATGTAAAATTTGATGTTCGTCGGGTGCTTGTAAAATTTGATCTATAATTTTCAATTTTTGAAATTTTATCCCCGATGTTTGTCAAAATTTTGATGAACCTGGGGCTCGTCGAAATGTTAGCTATCATTTTCGTCGAATTTTTGACAAACATGAAAAGTAGAAAATAAAAACAAATTGTGGCCGACATAAAGAAAAGTGAGTTCACGCCTAATTTATTGCGATAGTGTTTTGCTCTACTTGAGACAGTTTGTGGAGAACTAAGGATGATTTTCTTGGGAAAAATCAGAGAAAAATTCAAGAAGATATCACCAGGTTGAGGGTAGTCATTGTCTTTTTGCAGAATTTAGTTGTGAAGTCAGATTTGTAGTTCCAGGTTTGAAAATCATATTTTAAAGCAACGTCTCATCAAATTTCATTTTTAGAGGTTAAGGGTTTTGAGAATTTCATGTCCAAATTTGATTTTCTTGCACATTTACTATTTTTCTAACTTCCTTTAAGACTAGGTATTGCACCCTCAGTTGCAATCTCAAACAACTCACTCACTATCACTTGAAGATTCCTTTCATGAGCATCCTTCTATAAAATCAAACTATGCCCTATAAACTGCCAACTTACTACAGGGGGACTCATTGTATCATGGTATTGTAGTCCTTAAGATCCTTCAACCTTATTGACACTATTTCACAGTCCACAAGGTATTATTCACTATTCAAACATGCAATCCACTACCTCCATTATACATTAATGGCTAAGAAGAAACATTGAACCTATGATTACCACTATTACTTCATTTGGACAGTCATTCCCTGATTGCATTTGCCTTGTCTAACACTACCAAAAGCATTTGAAAACCCTTAAGGTTAGCAAGGGGGTAAGGAAACTCACTGTTAAAATCTCCATTTTACTATGCAAGGTTTGAGCTTTATTATCTTATCACTGCTCAAGCCTCTTTTTGACTATCACATCTCAAGTGACTATCATTCTTCTTACCGTAAATTGCATTTACAAATGTCACTAAGCTACATAGTGTGCTTGTTATTGGCTACAATCTTTAGATTGCAAAATTTTGTTATTACCTACAATATCTCAATCTTTCTTGGTATTGCAACCTCACTAATCCGCTATAGTTATTGTTTATGTTTTCTATGAAGGCTAGGGTTGTACCCTAATCATGCTCTTACCAATGCCTCTCGTTGTTTTTAATAGGGTCCTGAGGGCCCTAGGGACAACTCGTCATAGAAGTGATCAACGCATCTTTAAGTAAAAGGATAAACCGCATTTACATTAGCAAACATGATCTCTAACTTTGCTCCTTAGGAATGGGTCACTTGCTCTTACTAGCTCGCTACCTCCATTGTTGTAGGAAGTTTGTGATCAAGTTCAATATTATGATTTTAGGAGTCTTAACGGTTGGAAATCATATTAAAATAAGAATTTAATAAGTTTTGGTATTAGCATTTGAAAGTATTTTTTGGGGTCATTAACTTTAGACTATCTTCTCTTTTGTAGGGGTGGTTGCATGCCAAAATTTTTTAGTGTAAAATATTAGAATTATTAGATTATGTTACCTTTCTATGAATAAAAATTATGGGAGTGTGAGTTTGATATTTTTTAAAGATCTAAATAGTCAAGCTTGGTAAAGAAAAATCATGTCAGATAATATTAGTCCAGAACAAAATGAAGAGACATTTGATCGATTGTGGGCTAGATTGAAAAGAAAAAGTGATGGCAAATGTTATTTGCCTTGCAATAATTGCAAGGGCTTAAAGAAAAGATGACTTTTAATCACAACATATGAGAAACATTGTAGGCAGCATGGTCACATTGAAGGGGGGCATGATTATCGTCCATTGGTAAGTTTTTCATTATATGTGTTTATATTGATTGAATTTGTAAATGTTTATATAATTTTAACATTTTATATATATATATAATCACTTGATCATGATCATGGTTTATTTGTTTCAATCATTATTATAGATGTTGATCGCCTTAGGGCAGATGATATGGATTATCATGGCTCGGAGAATGTGGTTTTGCAAGCAGATGAACATGGAGTTGTGAATATCGAAGATGAAATTAATGATCCTATGGAAGAAGATGATCATGCGCCAGAAAACACAGTTGAAGATGATGGGTAGAGCTGATCATGATGATCAAGATGAGTTTGATGATGTTGATGATTTACCTATACTTGAGAAGGCATACGAGCCCCTCTATGAAGGCTCTGAAACAACTCTTCTCTGTTGTATTGTTTCTATTGAACTTGAAGGTTATGAATGGTTTATCAAACATAGCAATCTCACAGATGCTAAGGTATGTCATATATGTCATCTTTTTTCATCTATTTTAATTGTTGTTAGTTCATCATTAGTAAATAAAGGATGAAATATGTACCATAAATATTCTTTATATGAACAAATTATTTTTTGTTGTAGATTGATTGGTGAATTTTTGTTACCACCATCAAATATTTTACCTCGCTCATATCGAAATTTATCTAGCATTATGAAAGATATCAAAATGGAGTATCAAGCAATAAATGCATGTCCCAATGATCATATTATATATCATAAACAACAAGAATTGCCTCACAAGGTTCTTTGTTATATTCCATGTATGCAACGATTATTTAGGTGCAAAAGCTTAGTGCAATTTATAGATTACCATGCACGAAATAGAAGTGGAGATGACATTCTTTGAATGCCTGTGGATGGTTCTGCATTTAGGGACATGGAGGAAAAATGGCCACACTTTAAAGAAGAAACTCGTAATCTTAGGATTTCATTGGGAGCGGACGGTGTCAATCCATTTGGAGAGCTACGATCTATTTACTCAGTGTGGCCTATTTTTGTTATCAACAATAACATTCCTCCATGGATATCAATAAAGAGGGAGCACATAATGTTGTCAATAATTTTTCTAGGTATTTGTTTACATCAATTTTCTTTAACGCAGTAGCATCTCATTTGTCTTATTTGTTGCATAATGACTTATATTTTTTTCATTCAATAACTTCATGTACATTAATTTATATATATTGCAGTAAAATGGTTATAATAATTATGTAATGTTTATGTTGATTCAACTAGGTAAGTACCAAGTTAAAGATATGAATGGACATATCGAGCCTCTTATCAATGAGTTACTAAAGTTATGGAATGGCGTCACTATGTATGATGTCTCTAGGCCAATAGGACAAAGACAATTTC
>VDFB02194533.1:0-12662 GCA_007258455.2 Sequoia sempervirens | reverse complement strand
AGGAAATAGAAAGGCCTTCTTAGCAATTTCTTCTACACCATCCACTTAGGTTCTTGATTCAGGTGCATCACTCCAGATGGCTTGATCTCAAAATGAGTTCATATCTTTAAAGCCTTATTTTATGCTGACTATTTTGATGAGTGAAACCACTTATGTTAAGGTGTATGTGAGAGAGTCTATTGATTTGGTGGGTGTCACATTTCACTATATTTATTGTGTGCCTCTATTGTCAACTAATCTCCTATAGTTTATTAGACCACTCACACAATTTCAAGAAATTAGGTTGAGTTCACTCTTGATTCAAAGGCATGCCAATGAGATACATAATGGTTCTACAGTTATAGTGGGAAGAACATATTATTAGTCTTCAATCCATATTTTATCTCACCTTATTCCCGGTCCAACTATTTCTCACACATTTTTATGAGGTGAGCAATTTATGACGAGAGGTTTGGCAATCTTAACTACCACTACTTGTAATAGCTCAACCAACAAAGTGTGGTTATAATGTTGTCTTTTGTTTACTTTTTGATGGTGCTTGTTAGGGGTTCATCCTTGGTAAGCATCATAAAGAGAAGTTTGACAAATAAAAAGTATCAAGAGCTTCACAAATATCGAAGTTGAGTCATAGTGATTTGGCTAGTCCATTTCCACATATTTTCCTTTAGTATGTCTATATATGTTTTTGCTTTCATTTATGAATTTTCCATATATACTTGGGTGTAATTTCTCAAGAAAAATATAAGGTCTTTGATCACTTTTAGGACTTCAAATTTTTTGTATAGAAATATTTATGGAAAACCATCAAGGCTTTGTACACTGACAATAGTGGTGAATATTTCAACCATCTTTTTGTGTGGTTTTGCACTAGACATAGAGGATTGATACACAACACAAAGCTCTATACAATCCTTAATAAAATGGAATTAGTTAATAGATATTTGAAAGAAGTTGTAAACTACATAGTGCATAATAAATCTCTTGAACCTCAATATTGGGTAAAGGCCCTATACATTGTTATTTCTATGTCTAGAGTCATCTTCCTCATTGAGCATTAAATGGAATTTCTCTTTTTGAAGATTGGGGTGGTAAAAATAATATTTAAGCACTTGATATTTTTTGGTTCTCCTACATGGGCCCACATTCTTAAAGAGAAATGTAAGGCCATGGATTTGTAGAGTAGGCCTTTCATATTTTTAGGTTATCCATGTTGTACATTAAAGGTTATCAATTGATCTACCCTACTACACATAGTTCTTTATTAAGAAGAGTGTTTATTTCAACGAGGGATCTTTGAGTTCCACTATAGTCACTTCTCCACCTCCTACATTCACATTGGACTCACTTGAGCTAGATGATAGATCTTTTGAGGATTTAGATCCACCTAGGAAGATTCTTGATGATGAGGAGTCTCCTTACTTCAAATGCTAAGAGTGATGATGAGGATTCACCTCCTTCCTCTCCTAGTCATTATTCATAGGTTGATTATGTTGAACACCTAAAATACTAAGAGGGGGGATGAATCAATATTCCTTTAAATCATTCAGACATTATCCATCCAATTACCAAAACAAATTCAACTACAATAATGAATGAAAGCATGAAACATCCAAAAAATCACATAACACATGAACACCAAAATTTTTACATGGGAAAACTAGAATGGGAAAAACCACGGTGAGGGTTAGCTCACAATATATTATATCTGAATATAGTATATTATAGAAATGCTCACTGTAGGTGGACTCATTTCCCATAGAGATTAAGAAAGAAGAAAGAAGGGGTGGCTCATAGCCTATTGAACTATTACAAATGCATCTACAATATGTTGGATTATAGTTCCAATGAAGTACAAAATAATCTATGCACTGATCTAGATCAATGCACTTCTCTTCTTTGAATTCACACGATTTTCACACTTTGATCACCCTCACATCATACACATGTAGGTGAAACACTATACATGTCATCTATCTCACATCACTCACATCATACATGCATATCATCTCAAAACACCAAAATCAATTTCCTATATATATCCACATCAAGTGTAACATCAATTAGGTGGCATTCACCACCATCTCATACCTTAATTCAAAATTAAAATTACCTCAAGATATATCGAAATGGACCCAATATATATATTACATAAAAATGCAACACATATTAATTCTTCAAACATGTTAGGTCAATCCCAAATAAGACCTAAACACAAAAACCTCATATATTTATCCAATTTGCCACACATGGAATTCAAAACTTGATCTCATATGAAATTCCCACTCAACTGGCATCTAATAGCTTATCTTTAACATCGCAACACAAAATAATTATTCTTGAAGGAATGCAAAATATCCCACACTGACACTCTATACAGAAAATAACTACAATATACAAAACTAAACTCTGTCATTCATATCTTCCTAAATACTTCACAAAATAACAAAAACTCTTGGATTTAGATACATCTGATGATCACCAAATTACTATTAGAATCGTAGAGTGATATCTCTATTTGTGATGGAGTGCAGACCAAAAAATTGACGTATTGAACCACTGTATTAATAGATTTGATACTTAGGCATTTTCCTTTGAAGTTATAATTTATAGACCAACTTATCTTGTACAAATATCTTCAAAAACATTTCTAGATCATGATAGAATGATCCACAACAATGTTGAAATAAATGACAACAATAGATCATGCAAAATGTACATACCATGCTACATACCATGCTCATGTTGTCAGACAACATCATCAATGACAAACTTCTAGTAATCTCCCTCTTTACAACATCACCAATGAAAAACTTCCAACAATATTCCCCTTTGTCATTGATGGCAACATGCTTACCAAAAACATTCTTGCTTTCCCCAAATATCCCACCAAGTAACTTTTTGAATATCTCTCCCCCTTTGACATCAATGGCAAAGGGTGTGTCAGTACCAAAACAAATTGTATACTCCCTCTCAAATGTATAAAAAGATATAACTAAAAGAATGTGCTAACTCCCCCTTAGGAAGCTAACCAAAAACTCCTATATCAATATCTGCATATTTGCAAAAGAATCTAAAAACTTGAAAAGTGTATAAAAGGTAGAAATAGTCAACCCAAAGATGTTGACCCTTGAAGCTTCTGTAAGATAATTTTCCACACAGATTCACCTTTTTCCCAATGTTTCTTTGTTGTTGCAAGTGTTCTATACTATGACTCAAGCTTCACCAAGGTTTCCTCTCATTCTTCTAGAGTATGGGGTGTAAGGTTTATCTTTGAAGTCTTATCTATACTGGAAAGGGAACTTGAGACAGGTATAGACTTCATCTTCACCAAGTCCCTTAGCTTCTCAAACTATTTGATTATTTATTCTTTTTGGCTCTATAGGGTAAAGTATTTCTCATGTAAGTTCACTATAGCAATCCAGGTTTGATCATTTCTATCTTGTAATAGATCATAAGTGTTCGATGCACTACTTACTTGTGTCTCAATTGCATCCATGGCATCCTTTATGCTTTGTGTGGCATCCGACCACTTCATGCAATACAAAACTAAGATCTTTGGTTCCTCTTCACAGGCTTGTACAACTTTCAAAATTTCTTCAACTTTGTTGTGTGTAGATGCACACTTCTCTGTAATGTCCAAAAAATTATTTTCTGTAAGCCTTGCTTCAGCTTCTATTTCAACTTGATCTCTCAGTCTGGAGGCATGTCCCTTGAAGGAATCAATTCATAGCTTGAATTTTTCTATTATAGACAAGGAGAAACCAATGTTTGTTTTGGGTGTTATCTCATGTAATGTCTTTATAGCTTCATCCATTAACTCACTGGTCTCATGCTCGTGTTGAGCATCATTTATATGCATATTTCCTTCCATATTTAGTTCTGGGGCACTTAGATCAACATTTAGTTCTTCTTTAGAAGCAACAATGATGCCAATATCCTTTTTCCTTGTGGCTTTTTTCTTGACTCTCCTTGTAGTTTTCTTTGCTTCTGCCTTGATGGCATGGACTACTGAAGGGGATTTCTCCCTTACTAGAGGACTATCTGTGGACTTCCTCTTCTCCCCAATTTTAGGTAGAGATGTAGTAATTGATCTCCTAGAGATACCGAGGGCTTCTACTACACTCATATTAGCTCTAGCTCTTTTTATGGCAAGCTTAACTATGTCTTTTGAGATGCCAAGCTCTTTGACATATGTGTCTACCTTAGCATCAACATTTTTCCTCATCTGTGTTTTCTTAAATTTTAGGTGAACTTCCATTGACTTTTCTTTATAATTCCCATACCTTGGCCTGTTGGGGTCTTTAGGACTATTTAGAAGCACTTTTGCACAACCAATAGCTTCTACTTCTGACACTTCATATCCTAGTGTAGACATCCAAATTTGGACAATTAATTTATCCAAATTTATCACTTTTCATCTAGACATCCTCTTATCCAAGTTAATTAAGTAATATTACTATTATTTAATTAATATCTTTAATTCTACCAAATCCCTAAGGTATTTAATTAATTAAATACCTTACCCTCCTTAATCCCCTTTTTATCAAATGAATTAAATAAATATTACATTTATTTAATTCCTCACATGTCATTTTCATCTAATCCTAATCCATCTCTTAATCTCTTCATTAAGGATGTGCACATGCCTAATCCTTGATTAGGATGTGTCACATCCTCCAACTTTTGCAAGTTGGCTTCTAATCCTCATTAACCCTAATTATCCTCTAATTACTAATTAGTTAAACCTAATTAGTACCTTGGTCAACTCTCCCCATCTCCCAAGGAATTTTTAATTCCTTTTTATTCACCCTAGGCTCCTCTCTTCCCCATGTGAATTTTTAATTCACATTTTATTCCTTCTAGAATCCCTTTTTCCCATGCACCTTCTAGAATATTTGACTTGTCACATCAAGTCACATGTTACAAACTCCCACCTTTTGGGAACATTATCTTATCCACCAGATTCTTCCAATCATTGTGAATTTTTAATTCACTTTTATTCACCCAAGATTCTTCCCATCTCCCAATGTACTTGGAAGGTACTTGTCCTTCCTCTACCTCATGTACCTTTTTGACACATCACCTACACATCATCCTACCTTTATCCACTTCACAATCCACATGTCAAGATGTGAGGGCTTGTGGATTCTCAACCCACCATAGCCCTTCATTTTGACCTTGTTGGATCAATCTTGACAAGATCCTCTATAAATCCCCCCTCCTCAAGGGAATTTACAACACTTTTTGATTTGAGCAACTACATGCTGCCCATTTGCTTTCTCAAACACTTAGTTATTTTGCAACTACATGCTACCATTTTGTGAACTCATCCAATTTTCAATTACATCCACTTGCATTTGCATCTAAGCACATAGTAAAAATCCTCAATAGAGCCATCAAGGAGCACACATCCCATTCTAAGAAAGGGCCAATCAAAGGGGTATTAACAAAAAAGGAAGGTAAAACCATTTGTGTCTTATGTTATCTATTTTCCTTATTATTTTGTCACTCTCTTTTGGCTAATCTTGAGGTGTCCTTGGTCTATTATCATTCGTATTTTGAGTTATTTTATGCACTAAAATAGGATAAATTCCAAGGTATACATTTCTGGCACGTCCGGTGGGACCCACAAACGGGTTCCCATATTTTACGTTTGCTGTTGTTGAAGTTTTTGCAGGAACACGTCACAGAAGGGCGACTACGCCCCTGTTTTACTGCAGAAGTGCAATTACGCCCCTGTTTTCACTACAGAAGGGCGTGTGCACCCACCTGGGCTGAAATTTCTAACACTTTTTTGTAGAAGGGCGTGTGCGCCCACGGGGCTGAAATTTCACTTTTAACTAACACTTTTCTGTAGAAGGGCGTGTGCGCCCATGTGGCTGAAAATTAACTATTTACTAATACTTTTCTGCAGAAGGGCGTGTGCGCCTACGTGGCTGAAATTCACTGTTTACTAATACTTTTCTGCAGAAGGGCGTGTGCGCCCACGTGGCTGAAATTTCAATTTTTACTAACACTTTTCTGCAGAAGGGCGTGTGCGCCCACGTGGCTGAAATTCACTGTTTACTAATACTTTTTTGCAAAAGGGCGTGTGCACCCACGTGGCTGAAATTCACTATTTACTAATACTTTTCTGCAGAAGGGCGTGTGCACCCACATGGCTGAAATTTCACTGTTTACTAACACTTTTCTGCAGAAGGGCGTGTGCGCCCACCTGGGCTGAAATTTCAATTTTTAATAACACTTTTACTGCAAAAGTGCAATTGTGCCCTCCTGTTTACTGTAGAAGTGCAATTGCGCCCTCCTGTTTACTGCAGAAGTGCAATTGTGCCCCCCTGTTCACTGCAGAAGTGCAATTGCACCCTCTTGTTTACTGCAGAAGTGCAATTGCGCCCTCCTGTTTATTGCAGAAGTGCAATTGCGCCCTCCTGTTTACTGCAGAAGTGCAATTGCGCCCTCTTGTTTACTATAGAAGTGCAATTGTGCCCTCATGTTCACTACAGAAGTGCAATTGTGCCCTCCTGTTCACTGCAGAAGTGCAATTGTGCCCCCCTGTTCACTGCAAAAGTGCAACTACGCCCCTGTTTTGCTGCAGAAGGATGACTGTGCCCCCTGGAAGGTAAAATTATTATTTTGGTTTCAGATTTAGTTGCTATTTCTCTCATTAACATTGTTCTTGCAGGCATACATGTGTTTTTTGCTAACTTTTTGCAGCATATTCTTGTGAAGTTGATGGAGAAAGCGGGATAAAATATCTAATATTTGCTTGCAGGGCTATCCATTTGCTCAATCTTTTTTAAATTATCCTTGTTGTTTGCATTAATCTAAGAACATAGCTTAATTAGAGGGAGTAATATTCATTGCTTGTTGTTCTTGTCTTTTTGTGTTACCCAAAGGGAGCATTAGCTTGTTTCTGCTTTCCCCTTGCACTTCGTGTGAGCCTGGGGAGTAGTTGGAAGCGGTTAGTGCTTTCTTCATAGTGGGACCTGCTTGGGGATTTCATCACCCCAAGGGACAATTCCAACCACGTGTACCGGTGGGGTATACAAAGGGGGGAGAGCAAAAGTTGTACCCCAATCTAGTCACGTCGTAATTGGCGGAGCGTCGAAGCTAGGGTGATACCTAGATAGGCGTGAAGAGTTGGTCCGAGCCCTTCAGTATCTCGCTGGGGTTCCCGACTCATGCTTGTGACGGGCTGGTGTTCACAGTTGTGCCTCATGTACCGAGAGTATATCGATGACTCCCTAGATACCTTGTGCATCCTAGATTAAGACCACTTTGGCCATACCCTTAACACTAATCATAGGGTTGTATTTGCTTGAGAGTGTTTTCTTGTGAGAAACCAGTGAACTTTTGACAATTTGGCCTTATCATTATCATTTTAAAGTTCTTGCCATAGTCATTTGCATCAAACCAAGCCTCTGTTTTATTGCAGAAGTGCAATTACGCCCCTGTTTCACTGCAGAAGTGCAATTATGCCCCTGTTTCACTGCAGAAGTGCAATTACGCCCCTGTTTCACTGCAGAAGTGCAATTACGCCCCTGTTTCACTGCAAAAGTGCAATTACGCCCCTGTTTCACTGTAGAAGTGCAATTATGCCCCTGTTTTACCGCAGAAAGGCGATTATGCCCCTAGTTTGCTGAAGAAGGGCGAATTTTCCCTCCTGAACACCCGAAATCACCCCATTTAGATCCGTTTAGCCTCTAAACCATCATTCAACCATTCCCAACCATTATCTCATCATCCTAAGCCTTCGTTTTGTCACTCTAAACCTCCAAAAACCTCCATTTGACCATTTTAAACCTCCATCTCATCATTCCAAACTTTCGTTAACTATTCTAAATCCCCATTCATTCTCCACAATTATCTTCAATCCACCTGTTCATTTTAATTTCTCTCTAATCCACCACCATAATTTTACCATTTACATCGCCAAACACCACTCATAATCAATGCAGAAAGGCAGAAGCGCCCTCTGTTTTGCTGCAGAAAGGTGGAAGCGCCCCTGTTTTGCTGCAAAAGGGCGACTACGCCCCTTTAACTTCTCGGGGCCATCATTTACAAACCGTGCATCAGATCGACTTCATCCAAAAACCAAAGTTGCTTAGTTTTCCAAACTCTATCTAGTGGTGCCTTCCATTTCCACCTATCAATAATTTGATCATCCCGGGGTAGCCATGCCCTGCATCGCGGGGTGGACACGCCCCTAACTTCCCGGGGCTATCATTTACAAACTGTGAATCGGATCCACTTCGTTCAAAAACCAAAGTTGTTTAGTTTTTCAAAATCTATCCATCGGTACCTTCCATTTCCTCTTATCAAAAATTTGATCATCCCGGGGCGGCCACGCCCCGCATCGCGGGGTGGACACGCCCCTAACTTCCCGGGGCTATCATTTACAAACCGTGAATCGGATCCACTTCGTTCAAAAACCAAAGTTGCTTAGTTTTTCAAAATATATCCAGTGGTACCTTCCATTTCCTCCTATCAAAAATTTGATCATCCCAGGGCGGCCACGCCCCGCATCGCGAGGTGGATATGCCCCTAACTTCCCGGGGCTGTCATTTACGAACCGTGCATCAGATCAACTTGGTTCAAAGACCAAAATTGCTTAATTTTTTGAGCTCTATCTAGTCGTACCTTTTTTTCTTCCTATCTAATCAAACCAATCCATTCCTCTAATCAAATTCATCTAATCATTTAATCAATCCAAGCACACCAATCCTATTAGGTTCATCCAATCACAACTATCCAATCAACATCATCCAATCATCTGATCCTCTCCATTCAAACCAATCTAGTCCATCCAATCATCTACCTAATCCAACCATTCATCTACCCAATCCAATCAATCATTTTCCCCATCCAAATCCCTTGAACATCATTTCAGAAGTTATTTTCCAAATTGACCTAGGTGTTTGAATCCAATCATCATCATCAACATCTACTTAGGGTTGTCATCCATCCTAAGATAATCATCACCATCGACCCTATCAATTCACTTTCAATCTCAAGGTGGATTCGGTGTCGTAATCATTTGTTTGTGCTTTAAATCAATCAATCATCAATCAATCTTATTCAATCTGATCGAATCACATCCCTATCCAATCATCCATCTATCGAATCCCATCAAAATCAAAATCAATCCCATCACATCATCCAATCATCCTAATCTAAGCTTTAATCCAATCTTCATCTGAGCTTGAATTAAATCACAATCTGAGCTTTCATCCATCTCCATCCAAAATCTTTGATCCATTCTATTTATGCTTTCATCATTATGAATCCTTATCCTCCATCAATAGTAGTCAAGGGAAACCCTAATTGTATTGATGACGATAACGAAATTCTTGTTGATCAAGAGGTATATGACATAGATCCCATTGACACTATCATCTCTAGTAAGCTTTCTCCACCCGCTTTCCAAAATCCAATCACCCCCTCGAGTTATCCCGTTATGTCTTCATCCATGCCTAATCATGTTGCTTCTGCTACCTTTGACAAGGGATATCCGTCATATCCATCATACCCTTCATCTACATCATCCTCTTATCCAACACCAACATCCTCTTATCCTAGTCGACCATCTCAATACCCCTATCCTAATCCCCCATCCACATCCTCCTATCTAAATCCTTCATCCGCATATACCCACTACCCTAATCTTCCATGCCAATCTGCTCACTCTAATCCTACATTCGTACCTTCGTATCCTAATCCAACATCCACATCAACTTATCCTAATCCCACATCCGCAGTTCAATATCTCCATCCACAACCCATGTCCTCCTATCTTAATTCACCACTCCAATATCCTTACCTTAACCCTCCATCCAATCCTAGCCCTCCATCTACTCCTAGCCCTCCATCCAATCCTAATCCCCCATCTACTCATAGTCCTACATTCAATCCCATTCTTCCATCTAACCCTAGTCTACCAATCCATAATCCCTCATCCATTTCTACCACCCTAGCCAAGCCAACCATATGCAAGTCTCTCATTTCAGAAGTTCTCCAAGGACTCATTACAAAGAAGCCATCCCCAACTCCACATCTTAAAGTCATGGAACCATGCCATCTAGATCCATCATCCATGGTCACTAGTGATGAGACCCTTCTCCCTACCACACCTATCATTGATGGTACCACCCCTAGCACCACTCAAACCATCGAACCCATCACATCTCCTACCATCACATCCTCTGAATCCACTGGCCCCCCATCTCCTACCATCACATCCTCTGAATCCACCGAGCCCCCCATTCCCTCCTACCATTGCACTTTAACTGCTTGAATCCATTAACATCCACTCTCCTATTCCAAGAGTCATCAATCCCATCGACATACCTAAAATTCCATCTCTAATGAACTCCCTCATGAATTTTCTATCTTCATTCTTTCCCCTACTGAAGAGTCTGCCCCAACAAGACTTCATTTCATGCTATCCACACAAGATGAGTCATACCAAGAGTCTAATTCAAAGCATGCCGACATATCCCCTCTTTCTAGATCAAGATTCACCATCCTATCTAGTCTAATTTCAAGATCAAAGTCTCTCATCTATTCTATCTCTATGATCCCTTTTAATATCTAAGTTTCCACTACTCATTCCATCTCCATCGCATGAGCCTACTATCACAAATTTAGATCCTATCATATCCCCTTCTCCCTCTCCAAATACCACCCATTGAAATGCTGCTATTCCATCATCTCCTTCTCATGATCCCCCATCATCGCCTAAAACTGTTATACCTACACTGCTTGCATATCCCCTTGGTACTCTCACATTCTTCCATGGTGGCCTCCTCGTAGAAGAAAAGCATAGTGTATTTACCACCCATCATCCTCCACCCAATAATGGACTCGCATCATGTTTTCAGAATAACACAAATCCTGTCCTAGATCAAATGCTCAAGAAAATGAACTATCAAGGAAAAGGTCTAGGCCTTCGTGAGCAAGGTATTTTAGAGCCCATCCAAGTCAAAGAACAAGTCTGCATGCAAGGTCTTGGACCTATTTCCCAAGACTCACAATTTAAAGATGTTGGTACCACCTCTAGACATCCTCAACGAGCCTTTTCCAAAAGAAATGTTGGCTCTTCCCATCGCCCCACTAGATCATATGTTGCCATCCCTCCTCCTCTATCGTATCGCCTCAAAACCACCGTCCATATTCCTCCTTCATCTGCTCCATCCATTTTGGGTCCTTACATCCCTCCATCTACCATCTTCAATCCTCCATCTACCATGCCCATGTTTCCCCCAGGTCCAACGTCTATTTTGGGCCCCTCTATCCCAAAATCACCTCCTCCATCTCGTTCTATCCATCCTTTCATCCATTCATCACCCATCCACCTCATCCCTCATAGACATCCTAATCAGGATCAACAAAGGCACATACCTAAACATCCTCCATCTACACATAATCCCCATACTCCTACCTCCATCACTCCACATCATCCATCTCCTCACACCCATCCCATTGCTACTAAAAGCACTTTGGTTGTTAAAGAAAAGATGCATAAATCCAAACATCCACATGAATCTAAGGCTCCCTATGTCCCCTCCAAAAGACATGGTGAAGAGAAGAAAAATTTAAATCTAAATCAAATCCATAGGCCACAAAGACCCACCAAAGCAAAGATCAAAACCATGTGGATCCCAAAGAAAAAAGATGCAATGCCATCACATGAAAAATCTGTTAGAACATCCAAAGTCGCTAATCTAAAAGCTAGTCATACACCCTTTTCATCTCCTAAATCTGTTTTGGGTCCTTATGTCCCGAAAGTCACCATTCCATCTCCTCCATTATCCCCACATTCTCCATCCCTTAATCCTATTATCTTTTCACATCCATCACCACATGTGCCAATGTTGGTCCTGAACACATCTCCCCATCACATGTCCACCCCATCATTCTATCCATACCCTTTCCAGCATCCCATCCATTATCCCATGTATCAACCCCATCAAATCCCTCTAATTTATCCTCATGCATAAGGTTGTACCAATATCCAACAGTCAGTTCGAACATGGGCTCTTACTACCTCATATAGAACTTGATGCTTGAGTCCTTCATCCATATCCTTATCATGTATCTTCTAAATTCCCTTATCCACATTCCCATCTCTATCCATTTTTATCCCCCTACTATCCAAAGACCCGAAAAATTGAAAAAACATCAAAAAATAAATAGTAAAGAGAAATAATTCATCCAATGGTGAAAACTTGGCAAACAAGCACCTTGGATAAGTACTATGATGAAAACCTGGCAAACAGGCATCATGCGTAAATCCCCATCTACACTTGGGGGCAACTTCCTGATATGCATTCCCACTATGCTTCCTGCTATGCTTCCCGCTATGCACCCATCTTCCTGTTATCCGTCCTCTTCATAAAACCCCTCCATCCCACCTATCTTCCGCATCCTACCATCATATCCCATTTATCTCCTATCCCTCCATCCTTCTTGTGATCTTGATCAAAACAGGGGCACCTATCTATACATGCTTTGGCCACCTCTTGGTATACATTTCCTTCATCCATGCTCTGTTGTGTTCCTTGGTCAACCATCCTATCCTCCTCTAGTTATCTCTTCTTCCCATCCACTCGTCTCCCATCCCTCATGCCTTATCATATATGACATATCTAGAGTGGGGGCAT
>VDFB02194532.1:0-18290 GCA_007258455.2 Sequoia sempervirens | reverse complement strand
TCATTAAATTCACTTCAAAACCTATCTTGATCTAACCAATAAATCCTTTTACTCTCTTATTATCAAAATATTTCATAAATATTTAATTGATTTAATTTATCCATCCTTAACTACTTTCTTTTTAATACCTTAATTTATCAAGTGGTAGTACAAGACACCTAATAGTACCACAACTTGCTTTCTAATACCTATAATGATTTCATTTCCTCTTCATGAAATCAGCTAAACTAATCATTAGAAGTAGGAATTGTAACAAACTTGGAGATAAATTTCATTATAGTGTGACAATTAACACATACATGAAGCTTCTTAACAAGCCTAGTAGTTTTTCTAACAAGCATGTCTAGAAAACCAAAAAAAAGGACAAATTTTCACTATGGTGGTAGAGAAATAATTTTTTTCCCTCCTTTTCTGCGCCACTAAGTGTCTTGCATTTGGAAAATACAATATTGTCTTCATCTCCCAAACCAATTTCTCCAACTTTACATAAATTTATTGTGTTTGTGAATGTCATATGTCTCTTACACAAAAAGCACATACCATTTTATGGCCTTCAATCCAACTACACCTGGGGAGCTTTTTAATTCCTTATCTTTCATCAATCTCCTTACCATTCGCTGACATCTTTTTTAACATTCAAATAAAAAAGTAACATTGCTGTAAATACTCCTCGGCCTACTTTCATATGTGATCTGCAGGCAGCAAGAAAACAGATCCACACATCCACCACATCAACATCTGAAAAAATTGCTCTATCCTTTATGCTTTAATGGATGTACATACCCTGTTCGAAAGCTCCCATTTTGGCACAGACAAGGAGGATGCTGGCAAAGGTTGCGGAGTCTGGCTTTACACCTGCCAATTGCATTTGCTCGGAAGCTTCTGAAGCCTTTTCAACAAATCCCTTTTGCGTATATCCTGCTATCATGGCATTTAATGAGACCACATTTTTTTTTAGGCATTCGGTCAAACAGTTCACATGCCTTGTATGTGCTTCCACATTTTGCAAACATGTCAACCAGGGCAGTTGTAGCAACAACATCTCCTCTTTCATTTATCCTGTAATGGATGTTCAGACCCCGTTCCAATGCTCCCATTTTAGCACACGCAGGGAGGGTGTTGGCAAAGATTGCAGTCTAGCATTACACCTGCCGATTACATTTGATTGAAAGTTTTTAAATCCTTTTCAAAAAATGCATTTTGTGCATATCCCGCAGTCATAGCATTCCATGAGACCACATTTCTTTGAGGTATCTTGCCAACAGTTAACGCGCCTGTCTATGCTTCCACATTTTGCATACATGTCTACCAAAGCATTTCCAGATGTAATATCTGGATAATCCTTAGTTCACTATGTTTCGATAGACGTCCATACTCTGTTCCAATGCTCCCATTTTCGCACAGCCGTGAGGGAACTGACAAATAAAAACCGATAGGGCTGGAAGCCTGTTTTTGAATGAGGAGAAATGGACTGCGCGGGAATAATTTGAATGTTAATGGAGAACGGAAACGGCCTGCTAACAGTGAACGGAAACGGCTTGCTAAAAGTGAACGAAAATGGCAAACAGTAGGCGGGATGGGTTAGCTGGGCCCTACAGCAGCCACCTAAGCGTGGTCAACGCTTAGAGTGTGTTGAAGCAGTCAGCCCTTTACTGCCACATCTTCGTTTGTACCAGGTAAAGTGCCTCTGTACACACATCCGAAGCCGCCAACTACAATCTTTTTGTCGTCGCCGAAGTTGTTGGTAGCGGAGCTGAGCTCAGCAAAAGTAAACTCCTGAGCAGATTGCGCTGCCTCGCGAAGCGTTTTAGTGAGCTCCTCATCGCTCTCTTCGCCGTTGCTTTCTCTAGTCCTGATATACCACCTGCTTCCAAACAAGAGCAAACCCCATATGGCAACGAAACAGGCCAAAGCGGATATCATCATGATCTTTGCAGAAGAATTGTTTGTTTTCACTTGACCTGGGCGAGTAACATTAACGTCTGGAGCTGCGACTGGGGTTGAAATCTTCCACGAATATTCACATGAAAAATCCCAAACGCGCAAAGTGTGAGTCTCAATAGAATTCCCAGTAGACGCGGAAAAGCCAACCTTGACGTTCTGGGGAAGATACTCTCGGAGATCTATATCATAGCACAATACTGGGGTTCCTGGTTTAGAAGCATTAGTGCCATTAGGGTTAAATAAAAGAAACACTTGAAGCTGACCTACAGTGCCATCGTAATCCACCCATGCGTCCCATTTTTCTCCGTTCTTGAGAGTAGCGTTGCCGAAAAGATCATTTAGTGAGACTGTAATTTTGGATATCCTGCTGTTGACGTCAATTCCCACATGGTTATCGTTGGGATCGAATGGGAGATTATTTGTGTGTGTCGAACTCCACGGCCACAATCTGATTCGACGTATTTCCATCGGTTTTGTTTGCAAAGCCAAGAAATTGTCCCGGTCCAGAGTTCGAGATTTTCAATCCATTAGGCGCGAGGAAGAAAGTGAATCCATCTCCAGTCGTGTTACTCTCATTGGCCCTAGCGATGACGAATTGAAAATGGGTAGAAAAATTTGCCACAGCTTGAGAAGAATTATCCCACAGAGGAATTAAATCATCATAAATTGCCCATCCATGGCTTGAGTTCAGGGCAGAGTTCACTTGATTCTTGGTGAGCTGTATTTCGTGCTCAGAAATGGAAGCATCTCCCGACTCGGTCATATTGGTCTGGGGAGGAAAGTGAAAGTTAATAGCTTCTATCTCTGCCCCATGAATTGAAGAATAGGAGGCACTAATACAGACGACTAGTAATCGGGCTAACTGAATTCTATGGAGATTAGCCATCTCAACCAGTCTGTTGTACAAATGGGTAACAAATTTAAATTCTATGTGCAGGAAGGGTTCTGAAAAGGGCCACTACCACATGGGCAAACTGCCCGATGGCTTTACGATCTGCCCCGTGGCACTGAAATTTATATCGTTAGAAAGTGTAGCTTAATTTTTTTCTTTTTGTCCAATGGCATATGGACAAAGCAATCAACTAATTGGCATTCATTGAGTTTCTGTGCAGTTAACAAATCCGAGTAGGGAAAGAATATGCAATCGTCTTTCAATACTGTCGTCTTGACAAGTTCAGTCTTCATATTATATACTCAGATTTGAAATTAAACATTATCTTTGGCCGGCCTTTACTCTTTCAAAAAATGTTTAAATATGAGGGGAGAAAATTGTAATCCTAGTTTTTGATGTCACTTTTGAGATAGATATCAATTCAAGAGAGATAACAATTCGGTTTATCTTTATTGTCTTCATATTTTTTAAAAGTTTGACTTATCTTACTTTAATAAGATCTATGGAAATAAGTATAAATTACTATAGATTTAATTAATAATAGTTATTATTAGTTGATGTATTGTGAAACAAGTGATGCAAGCATCAAGTTCCTACTGGAGAGTGTGATGCATTTTGAGGTAGAGGAGAAAGTAGATAAGAAAGTAGTGATCATTCTTGTCATGCAATTAATATATTCATGTGAAAAGGTGCAAAAATCATGTTTGAAGCTCAAGAATATAATTGCTCTAAATGCCTTTCGATGTATTTGTACTCTAGTACTATGAATTTCATGATAGCAGCATTTGAAATTAAGGTTGAATATAATGTTGTAGTTCAATGCCTTCACCCATAAATAATTGACAAGTATCTCAAATATCCACACTATACATGCTAGGATCTGGTCGTTTGAGTCAAACTCTTTGCCTCCTTCTAAACTACAATAATCAACTGACTTGAGATGCTAGTAAGGATTTTATAACTTTGTTTATATGTTTTGTAGAATCTTATTGTACTCATGCTGCTTGCATTGGTCATTGCTCATGAAAAAGAGAAAAAATGCAATAAAATGAATGCTATAAATTTTAGATTGTGTCAAATTTTATTTTGAACCCATAAATAAAATATGTTCCATGAATGGGAAAAAGTACCTAGAATATAATCTCCTGCATCTACATGGAATTATTGGCACCTATCCCACTTCTTCCATAGTTGGGAAAGTAATATCTTTTAGATTTTCAATTCAAACTACTTCGGCTATCATATAAACAAACTTCTACTTAGATTTTATTAGAAAATTCTAAAGAGAATGAAATAAAGTGGGTGTTATAGATTTTAAATTTTTAGAATGTGGAAAATTTTATTGCAACACAATCCATAAGGCACCAAATATATTATGAACTTTGAGTTGAGGAATAGCTATATGTATCATTGATATGTATAAAACCAATTTAGTTTCTTTCTTTGATATAGTATCAAAACACTTAGCAAATCTTGTATTGTAGGCTTTGTAATTTGGGCTGCAGGATGTGTGGTGTCAGTTGTGATCTGTGTAGACAATGTTCTATGGATAGAGTGAGTTGTTTGAGCTATGTGGACTATGAGGGTTGTTGAGAGCCCAATGAGAGAATGAAAAGAGTGTTTAAAGATTTTGTTGCTATGGTTCCAGTATGCTCCACTAGATTTTTGGATAGTTGAATGGCATTTTGTTTCCTTCTAGCATAATATTATATCTACTACCCCCATTTTCAAAAAAGAGCAGAATTGTTCTAGTATATGGAAGTTGGAGATCACACAAAATTCAACGCAGTCATACTGCTTCACAACTAGCACTAAAATATATATGCTCATTTTTGTGAAGTTGGAATTTCAAAGAGGAGTGCTAATATTCCAAAAACAATAAAAGCAATCACGACGACTTTAGACATTCTCAATTTTAGTCTGGCAATATGAGTTCTCAAATGAATTTTATGTATCTAACATCTTTGATACCCTTCTCATAAACACACAAGATGTTCTACCCTATAGTATGCCAAAGGGAAAATTGTAGTGATTTGCAAGCCTAAAAAAAAAACATATGTGAACAATTCAAACCCACATTGCACAATTCATGCAACTTTTGAAGTTCCAAATTTTCATCTATAGTATAGAAGATGGTATGAACTTAGATGATACAAGATGATATGCACAAAACACAGGTAATGAATTTAATTTGGCGGTCTTAAGATGCCCACATGACATAGCCTAATGCTAAGAGCCTATTGTACATTGGTAGAAAAGCCAGGGTTTGGCTGCTAAGGTAACTTAATTCTCATGATTTGCATTAAGTCTCAACCACACTAACAGATTAAAATTTAATGGAAGGAAAAACATTTTAGAAGTATAGAGTAGTTCACAAAGTTATTTCATTTCAAAAAATAACAAATATATGCATTATAGGATAATATATGAGAATAAAAAAAAGATTTACCATTCGTACTCATAAAATTTGGCAAGATCTAGCTACTTTTTACATATTTTATCCAAAATTTTCAAATGTGTTTTGTTGGATAAATTTCCAATTAGAGGTTTGTTCTTTTTTTCTTTTCATTTTGATTCACTTGCTTCCAGAAGCCTACACAAAAAGGTTGCCTCTGGAGGACATGACACACTCTTGCCATCTAAAAAATCAATTGAACATTTGCATTGTTATTAGTGTGTTACAAGGAATTGATACTATGAATAATCAAATAGAAACCTTTAGTTCATAGAACTCCAGGTACTATAAATGAATCTTTATACTTAAAAAAAAGCCAAATCTGTATTGTATGTAGATAAATGTCTCATGTATATAACTACTTTTCTAGATGTTATTAATTAACAATTTGATCAAATTAATTTGTATCAAATCAAAAACATAAGTCTATGTGATACAAAGGTTTTTCCTTTCATAAGTTGGACTAAGGAGAAAAGGAGTTTTTCCCTTACTTTTTGGATAAAAGAATCTCGCCTTCCAAAGTGACAGAAGCATCTAGAATCTTAGCTCCATTTATGCAAACTTCTTTGCATGCCTTTTCACTTGCACACCATAAGAGTATTTTCTTTAAGCATGTCTATTGGAAAATCCATTTACTTCTAAAGTGAAGATTTAAATAGTTATCATCCCTAATACAGAAATCCCTAGATCATAACCAACCTAATTAGACAACATGGTAGGAGAAATTGTGCTTGGATCACTTGCATTTCTGCATTATGGAGAATGAAGCAAGTACCCATATTTCTCAGTAGCCTCCGTTGAAATTTTGATTTTTGTATCACCTTGATCAACATCTTCAATGCTAGTTGCACAATGTCTATATGCATTAACCATGATTGTGACACTAGCACACTCAATACTAGTAGAGTACTGTGGACACACTATAGAGAATGGCTTGCAGTCATGGTATCTGTGGAAGAAAGTTTGTCTAATGAGAATCATATGCAATTTTTTGTTGTGAAGCAATTAGCAAAAAAATAGAAGAAACAAAATTAGCATCTGAGATCACACCTTTCACCATCATTTAGAAGAGTGGCAAAAAAAGTTGTATAATCCTTATTGATAGCATTAGAGCACAATTTTGGTTCAAACTAAAGACCAAAAATCACCGAGTAGCTCTTAGCAAGAGTGGTGACAGTATATTGGGAATTTTTGAGGGCATATTTCCATATTTTATTCAAGGTCATCAACAAGGGTTTCATATGCCAAGGCATGTAAGCCATTATCAATCCCAGTGTAATATCATTGGGAAACACATGGATTAGATCTACAATCCAATGCAATACAATTCCAGGAGAACTGTCAAGACTCAATATACAATAAAATAAATGAATTTTTTTTCTGAAATTGGTCTAGATATCAGTGATTTTCCCAAACAATATAGCATCAATTTGATAGCAATATCTAAAAGAATATATATTGGAAACAAAATCAAAATGCAGTGTTGATATTTATCAAAACAAAAAAACATCATAGAACTTACAGTTTCCATAGCCAGATGAGAGAAACTAATTTATCTTCCTATCTCTTCAGTACAATGCACAATTGACTTCAACTCTTATGCCCATACTTACGATGAAAAACATGTATTTCATTCAGAATTGGGAATTCAAAATTTGAGCTTATGTCTGCAAGTGTTAAAACAATTTGATGAAAATTTTATGTAAGCTTTGACTTTACAACCTTACACAAGATTTTTTCATTTTTAGCTTCCCTTTGTGTAGAACAGAAAGCTTTGTTGGAATGTAAACCCAACTGCTGCCGTCACCTCCACCTGCTACCGTCCTCCTACCTGCCACCGTCGGAGACCCCCGCACATCGTGGCTCATCTACACCGCCAGCCGTTAACCGCACGTCAACAAACTGTTGCCCGCGATATCGCAATATGGGTAGTTACCCATTGCGATACCGCGGGGAACCATTTACCAAGCCGCCTCCGCCAGAGGATATTTCGTAATACGAAAAATTGATATTTAAGTTTTAATATTAAAGTAAAGGACACTTTATTAAATACGTTTTGATGGGAAAATGCAGTTAGGTAATTTGTAATAAATTTTATTTCGTGCCCTCCCTTCCGTGAATGTTTTTCACGTGACTTTTAACTTTTACCTATATTTGTATATGTATTTACTTTTGTATTTTTAAGGCGAATGTGAGCATACAGAAATTAATGAGCAACAACTCGTGTTAAAGATATTTTTTAAGTTTTAATTTTTCTATGAAAATTCCTCTGCCTCTTTCCTTCACGTGGTATTAGAGCAAGTTCGATTATCAGAGCCAATTTTATCAAAGCAGATTATCTGGGTAAATTTCAAAAATGGCAGCAAGCACAAGCTTGACAAACCCACAAATTCCACAGTTTAATGGGAAGAATTATGAGTACTGGTCAATTACCATGAAAGCATTATTTAGCTCACAAGATATATGGGATTTAGTTGAGAATGGATTTCCAGAGCCAGTAGATGCAGTAGCATACAATGCTTTAACACAAGCAGAGAAAGACTTATTAAAAGACACAAGGAAGAAAGACTCAAAGGCTTTATTTTATCTATTTCAAGCTGTACATGAGAGCATTTTTCCAAGGATTTCAGCAGCAACAAAGTCCAAACAAGCATGGGACATACTTCAAACTGCCTATCAAGGCATGAAAAAAGTTAAAACAGCAAAGCTACAAATGCTGAGAAGAGATTTTGAAACAATATGTATGAAGGACAATGAATCTGTAGATTCATTCTACACCCAAGTCATTGGGGTGGTTAATCAAATTAGGTCTCATGGAGAGAATCTGGAAGATACCAGAGTTGTTGAAAAGATTTTAAGGAGTTTTCCCACAAAATTTCTACTAGTTGTAGTTGCTATAGAGGAGACAAAGATTCTCTCACAGTTCTCAGTTGATGAGTTGTATGCATCTCTAATTTCTCATGAACACAGGCTAAAAAGGTCAGTAGATACATCACTGAAGCATGCTTTCAAAACTCAGGCTTCAGTCAGTCAAGGAAGAGGCAGAGGTAGATCAAGAGGAAGAGGAAGAAACTCTTATAGAGGTGAAAGATACAGTCTATCAAGTTCAAGTGGAAGAGGCAGCAATAAAGGCTCAAGCCAAAACCCAACATAGAATTAGTTACAAAATCAAAGGTATGATAAATCTCAAGTCCAATGTAACTACTATAAAAAATATGGGCATTATATGAATGAGTG
Source organism: Sequoia sempervirens (assembly GCA_007258455.2). NCBI lineage: Eukaryota > Viridiplantae > Streptophyta > Pinopsida > Cupressales > Cupressaceae > Sequoia > Sequoia sempervirens. The sequence goes on along the minus strand of VDFB02194532.1, from coordinate 9,762 downwards.
TAGAAAGAAGTAGTATGATAATAATAGACAAAATGCAAATTTTTCAAGAGAAGGTCAAAATTAGAATTCAGATAAGAGCACAATGTTTTTAGCTTGTAATGTTGCTCAAGCAAATGAAAAAGATGTATGGTTTTTAGATTCAGGCTGTAGCAATCATATGACAGGGAATCTAGAAATGTTTTCAAGTTTAGATGAGAATGTAAAGTCTGATGTTACATTGGGTAATGACAACAAAGTGTGAGTCAAGGGAAAATGAGATGTCAATATTCTAACTAAACAGGGGGAGAAAAAGTATATTTCAGATGTGTATTTTGTGCCTGGTCTGAAACATAACTTAATGAGTGTAGGGCAACTGGTTCAAAAAGGGTATAGAGTAACCTTCAAGAATGGTCTGTGCACAATTTTAGATAAATACCCAAGCAACCAGCTTATTGCAAAAGTTAGAATGACAAACAACATAATGTTTCCCTTAAAGATAAGGCCAAATTTGAATATAAATTATGCTCAAACACAACACTTAATGAATTCACAAGTGGGTAGAGAAGAAACTATAGCAGTAGTGCATACAATCTTTCAAGCTGAGATAAAAGATGAAAACTGGTTATGGCACCTGAGATTTGGGCATCTCAACTTTGGAGGTTTAAATTTACTTCATAGGAAAGGCATGGTCAAGGGACTACCTTTAATAGAAAAACCAGAAAGGGTATGTGAAGGGTGCATTTTAGGAAAACAACATAGAGAATCATTTCCAATAGGAAAGTCAACTAGAGCAAAAGCCCCTTTGGAAATTATACATTCAGATTTGTGTGGACCTATGCAAACACTTTCAATAGGTGGTAGTTTTTATTTTCTGACATTCATTGATGATTATTCAAGAAAAACATGGGTTTATTTTCTAAAACAGAAAAATGAAGTGTTTGATTTGTTTCATCAGTTCAAGAATTTGGTTGAAAAACAAAGTGGTTATTATATCAAAGTGTTGAGAACATATAGAGGTGGTGAATATATTTCAAGAGAATTTTTTAATTTTTGCAAAGATCATAGAATTCACAAGCAATTCACAACTAGATACACACCTTAGCAAAATGGAGTAGCTGAAAAGAAAAATAGAACAATCATGAAAATGGCTAGAAGTATGTTGAAAGCCAAACATTTGTCAAATGAATATTGGGCAGAAGCAATATCTTGTGCAGCCTATATAATGAATAGGTGTCCAACAAAAGTTGTCATGAATATGGTACCTAAAGAAGCATGGACAGGAAGAAAACACAGTGTTACTCACATGAGAGTATTTGGATGTGTAGCATATGCACATGTGCCTGATGAATTGAGAAGGAAGCTAGATAACAAAGGAGAAAAATGTATATTTGTTGGATACAGTGAAGAATCCAAAGCTTATAAGCTCTATAATTCAACAACAAAGAAAGTTATAATCAGCAGAGATGTACAATTTGTAGAAAATGAAGCATGGGATGGAAGTATAGAGAAGACAGTAAATATTTTAGCTAGTATACCTCAAGAGGAGAATGAAGTTTTAACATCAACAAATATTCCAGCTATTGTGACTCCTACCACTCCCATTCAAGCTCAGCAAAGTAGTCCACAAGTGACACCAGCATCGATTGTAAGAACAGTCTCATGCATTCAAGGAAGCAGTCCAACAAGAGGACAACAAACACCATCTACAGCAGGACCATCGGGTCCACATTCCACAAGTTCAAGTGATATGTCAAATCCTACTTTGGCAAGTCTAAGAAGACAGAAAATCAGAAGCATAAGAGATATATATGAGCAAAATGAAGGTGAGAATAATTCAGATCAGATCTCTCTTTCTGTATTTTATTCTCAAATAGAAGATCTAGTTCATTTTGAAGATGCAGTCAAAGATGATAAATGGGTAAGTGCTATGGATGAAGAAATTGAAGCAATTGAAAAGAATCAAACATGGGATCTAGTCAGTCTTCCAAAAGACAAAGATGTCATTGGAGTGAAATGGGTGTATAAAACCAGAATTGAATGAAAAGATGAAGTTCGAAGCTTAAAGCAAGATTAGTTGTAAGGAGCTATTCATGACATAGGTGATTTTAATGAGACATTTACACTTGTAGCGATTGGATACTATAAGGATGATTTTAGCATTAGCAGCTCAGAATAAGTGGTATGTATCTCAAATGGATGTAAAGTCAGGTTTTTTAAATGGTTATTTAGAAGAAGTTTATGTGGATCAACCACCTGGGTATGAAATTCTGGGTCAAGAAGACAAAGTTTACAAATTAGAAAAAGGCGTGTATGGATTAAAACAAGCCCCAAGAGCTTGATGCAGCCGGAATAGACAGTTATCTTTTGTTGAATGAATTTAATAGATGTAGTAGTGAGCCCACACTTTATACAAAAATGAATGAAGAAGGTGAAATACTAATAGTATGCTTATATGTTGATGATTTAATCTTCACTGGAAATTTGTCAATTGATCTGTTCAAGGCAGACATGAAGAAATAATTTGAAATGACAGACTTAGGTCTGATGAAGTATTTTTTGGGCATTGAAGTGAATCAAAATGAAAATGGTATTTTTATTTCACAGTCAAAATATGCAAATGACATTTTGAAAAGGTTTAATATGATGAAGTGCAAACCAACACCAACACCTACAGTGACAGGTCTGAAACTAAGCAAGGATGATAGAGGGTCTAATGTTGATCCAACTTTGTTTAAGAGGCTTGTTGGAAGTCTCATGTATCTCACAGCCACAAGGCTAGACATTATGTATGGAGTAAGTTTGATTTCTAGGTTTATGGAAACACCAAAAGACACCCATTAGAAAGTTGGGAAGAGAATTTTAAGGTATGTAAGTGGAACAAGGAATTTTGGCATTAAGTATTCAAGTTCAGATGAGTTCAAACTCATAGGATACACAAAAAGTGACTGTGCTGGCAGCATTGATGACAGAAAAAGCACGTCTGGTTATGTATTTAATTTTGGGATTGGAGTTGTCTCATGGTCTTCAAAGAAGCAGCCAATAGTCTGTCTTTCATCAGCTGAAGCAGAATATGTGGCAGCCACAAGTGCAGCATGCGAGGCAGTCTGGATGAGAAGAATTTTGAAAGAATAGCAAAATGAACAAATAGAGGCAACAAAAATTTACTGTGATAACAATTCAGCCATAGCTCTCTCAAAAAATCCAGTCTTTCATAAGAGAAGCAAACATATTGATACCAGGTATCACTTCATCAGGGAATTAATTAACAATGGTGACATATTTTTAGAGTTTTACAGATTAGAAGAGCAAAGTGCAGATATCTTCACAAAGGCACTAGGAAGAGATAATTTCATTTTTCAAAGAAACAGATTTGGCATGGTGGACAGTGCAGTTATGTTTAAGGGGGAGTGTTGGAATGTAAACCCTAACTACTGTCGTCACCTCCTGCCGCTGCCCACTATATCGCAATACAGAAAATAACCATTGTGATACGGTGGGAGACCCCGTAGCATTTTTTTTATCCTTACCGCCAGCCATTTACCACGCCATCATCAAACCGCTACCCGCGATATCACAATATGGGTAGTTACCCATTGCGATACCATGGGAACCATGAATTAAGCGCCACCGCCAAAGGAAATTGTCGTAATACGGTAATTGATATTTAAGTTTTAATATTAATGTAAAGGACATTTTATTAAATGTGTTTTGATGGGAAAAAGTTAGTTAGGTAATTTGTAATAAATTTTATTTCGTGCCTTCCCTTCTGTGAAAGTTTTTCACTTGAATTTTAACTTTTACCTATATTTGTATATGTAATTTGACTTTTAAATTTTAATTTGAATGTGAGCATATAGAAATTAATGAGTAGCGGCTCTATGTTGAAGATATTTTTTAAGTTTTGATTTTTCTGTGAAAAATTCTCTGCCTCTTTCCTTCAAGCTTGACTATCCCATATGTAGCTGGTGAAGATTAAGCCCTTTCTCCAAGATAGACATGGCAAGAGTTCAATTCATATACAGGGAATCATGAGCAGAATAGGGACAAGTCTGCATCACATTCATATACTTGGGCAGGTCACAACTATTTTAAGTTTTCAGACAGAACTAAGGCAGAATTCAGTTCTACAGACTGTACAAGCATCTCCTTATAGCAGTTAATATGATACATGAGTAGGTGTTTGGCATGGTTGTCAGAAATTTGACAGGTAGATGCCCCCAAATTCATATTTAAGCATAAATACGGTCTTAAACACTGGAATATATATTCATATTGGATTATTAAAAATTTAAGAAACTGATTTCTTTTTTCAATTTTATATTTCCATACCTATAAATTCAACATCCAGCCAGATCTCCCAGAGACATGATGAGGCAGGCATTTTTCATTTATAAATTATAGTTCTTACACTGATTCACTCAATAAGAAAATGTGGAGCATAATGGAAAAGAGGTCCCCAAAAATTAGAGTCAATAAACCCCATGACATGGGATAATATTTAGAAGCAACTAGGAATGCACAGGTTTTGAATATGCTTCACTAAGCAAGAACACTGATGCCCACAACTATATGTCGATGACTGCTAGTGAGCAAGTAGAAATTCAAATATGCAAGTGCTTGGAAAATTTGGGAATAAACCGGTATCTAAAATGTTGGATAATAGGAAATAGTGGATCAATAATCAATATCAATTCTGGATTTTACAATTGAAAATTATGCATAACTCGCTGAACTCACCATATGAGATATCATCAAGACCCCATTTTTTGAGATATCCGAAGTGTACCCAATTGGCATTTTACAAGCACACTGACCACTACAACCTTAGGGAGATAGCTACAGACCCTTTTTTAACCCTGCAGGTGGCCCCAGCCAACTTTTGAAACAGTGCAACAGGAAGATATAGAATCGTTTCCTTCAATCCAGGAGCTGCCATTTTTTAGCAGGAAGCCTTGTGCAGCTGCTAGAGAGGGTCCACTGGAGCATTTGTGGTTCCCGCTGTTAAAAGAAGATTTTTTCCCAAATGGCAATATAGGCATGGTGAAATTTGTGTTATTAATTTTCTACTCAAAATTCTGAATACAGGACCCAAAAAATATGCAAGGGAAAGCTAAATTTTCCAATTATTAGTACTACTTCAATGCAAATTGCTCCTATTTTACTCAGTAATGCCCACTGAGAAAATTAAGTTATCCACCCCCCATGCAACCAGTGTCACACAAAGCACCCAGCTTATTGCTAGACATCGTGGAACCTGCCTACTCTAATAGACAGAGTACCCACAGTCCACCTTCATAGATGCATCCATAAAGGGTTGTCCAGCTGGTAGCAAGGATGACAAGCTTAAGATGCAATATCGTTGTTTCCAACGAAGATAAATTATATCAAAAAGTTAGTCGGAATTCAATATCCAACAGAGATATATATATATAAAGAAACTGTACCTTTCTACAGTTAGAAAATTAAAATATCACCACAAACAAACCCTAAACCCTCTTTAATTACCAAGAAGGAGCATCCCACATTCAGTGAAAAGAGAATAATCTTTTTCTGAAAAAATCTATTACAAAGGAATGTTATCAACTTTTGGGCCTATATAAGTGACAATTGATCGAAATTCTACCCTGCACCCAAATCTCCAACAACGTCCATTGGGATTTGGTGGAGTGGTAAATCAGGGAGCTTTCTGTGACAAGACCTGGGTTCAAACCCATTGGCCTGCCCTCTGCTGCGTGTTCCCTGTAGGACCAACAAACTTTCTAAACGGCTATCGTTCCAATTTTCCAAGTGTGAATGGTACCTTGCTAGGTATATAATATAACATTAAAAATAAACTCTAATAAAAAATAAAATATCTAACAAACCATTAAGTATAAGTGTTCAAATTCAGCTCAGTCCAGATCGAAGCAATCCAAACAATTTCACGACAACATTCGAGAAAGGCCAGGCGATCAATCAAAACCCTTAAAAAGTGCAACTAAAAAACACAAATATTTACAATCAAAACTCTTCCAGAGAGAAACTAAAAAATAAATAACCTAAAAATCCGAAATTCCCATGAGCTGCAACAGAAAACCAGCTGACTATTAACAGAATTGCAATAACGGGTGAAAAAGCTGCCACAAACCTTGCAGCTGATGACGGCAATTTGGGGTGGAATAGTTCAAGAGAAAAGTTCTTGAGCTCCGTACGCAAAATGTGTGGTTGCAGAGGCAAATTATATATAACTCATTCGACCAAGATTTTCCTCTAATTTTAAATTGAAAATCAAAAAACGCTGGCAAAAATATAGGTAGTGAGATCTGAAACAAAATTATTTTAGAGATGAAATAAAGCACAAGCCAAAATCAGCTGGCTATGTACAGTTATGATAAAACTCGCTGAAGAATGGCAGAGTGACTTACCTCAAGATTCTATGCAAATTGTCTGGTGCAGATTGTGTGGTGCATTCAACAATGTCGATTAGAAAAAATGGGTGGAGTTTGTAGGAAAAATATTGCATAACCTTAACAAAGCAGAATTTGTTCTTCATTCATGTCTCTTAAGATTTCTCTAGTAGCTTCTAGTAGCTTCTCTAGCAGCTTCTCCTACATTAACATTAACTTTAATGCTTTAGTCCAAAAAATTATTATGATAATTATTTTCCTAATTTTCTTAAAGAAAAATGAATTATAGAGCTACTCAAATGAATAGAAAAAGAGATAAATGCTAATTTTTAAATATAAAAAATAACTTTTAGAATTGAAACTATATACAAATCAAAAGTAATATGTTTAAATAATGCAATATGATTGGTCAATTGAAGAAAAGAAATAAAAATGAATTATTGCAACAATAACCTGCCAATAGGTAGAAACTAATAATATTAATTGATGAAAATATATATTAGATAAGGATAATTAGTTCAATAGTTGATTAATGAGTTACATCGATAAGGATTTTGAATTTAGATTATTTTTATTTCAAGAAATGTGTTTTTCTATTTCTTGGCTCCTATTCTTTTAAGATTGAATATCTTTGTTTTTTTCTTTTGTTTTAACTTGAATTTTAATGTTTAAATTTTTAGTTTAAGAGTGTTAGGTTTAGGTTACAATTTTTTTAGGTTGTTTACTCAATGTCAAAGTTTTTTTCTAGGGTTTGACAATAGTGAGATGTGTGCCAAAATGATCTCATTGAGGTGCCTTAGTATTTTTGAACCTACTAGGGAATGCAAAGTTTAGGATTCATCAATATTTTCTTACCTTGGGAGTCAAATTTTAGTTTTATTCAAGTTTCATATTTTTCATTTAGTTTTGTAACTTACAAAATTGTAAGTGGAAATTGAAACCTACAAATCCTTGTAAAATTGGACTTTGTTGACCAATTTACACACATGCATATAATTATGCAATCAAACCTTGAACATGAAAATGATCAAACATAAAAGTTTCATGTTTAGGTTATATTTTTTGGGTTGTTTAGTCAATGTCAAAGTTGTTTTTTAAGGTCTAACAATAGTGGGATGTGTGCCAGAATGATCTCATTGATGTGATTTTGTATTTCTAAAGTTATTAAGGAATGAAAAGTTTAGGATTCATCAATATTTTCTTAGATTGGGATTCAAATTTTAGTTTTATTCAAGTTTCATATTTTTCTTGTAGTTAAATTGAAAGTTAGAAAATTATAATCGGAACTTGAAACCTACAAATCCTAATGAAATTGGACTTTGTCAACCAATTTACACACATGCATATAATTATGCAATCAAACCTAGAACATTAAAATGATTAACCACTAGACCTTCTTAATAAATTTATAGGTGATGTAAATCTACATGCATGCCCCAAATCCCACTCATTAGAGTATCAAACATCCCTCACTAATTTAAAATCATGTAAACATGAAATAAAAGTATAACCATCTAAGTTGATGAAAATTTATTACTTGTGTGTTTGAGTATGATTTCAAACCCCACAAGTCCTCATTTCCTTTCATTATCTCATTTGTCATTATGTATTTTCACAAGAAATTTAGGTTTTTCAATTATTCTTGACCACCCTACAACCATGGCTATTTTGAATTTGAGTTGGAATCTTGGAAATTTTGGGATCTACACTATTGTTCATGTTAACTTTCCCTAATTCTCTCTCTAATTATTTTTCCTCTATATTTTACTTCTTTTATTTCTTTTATGCTCTACACAATACTTGATTGCATATGATTATTGGTCAATATGCACATTCGTATCTTAAAATTTTATTCCTTTCAATAAAACTCCTAGTTAAAGAGTATAAAAAAATTGTAATCCTTACACTAAATTAGGTTGCAACATAGTTTTATCATTAATAAACTAGGTTGCATTTGGTCACTAAAATCCCAATTAATTAAATCTAGTGATTCTACCCTTAAATTCCTAGATCAATTTGGTGTTGAGATTTTTAAGTCAAGAATAGGTGACATTGGTAAATATTTTAAATTTCGGTTGTCTTTGTTTTCATAAATATGATATTTTTATTTCTTCTGGCCTCCATAATGTGCCCCTACAATTTTAAGATTAGAGACCTTTTTTTTATTTCTTCTTTTTAACATTAGTTTTAATTTTCATATTTTTTGCTAAATACTATTGATTCTATGTTACAATATTTTTGGGATATTTAATAATGTCAAATTTGTCTTCTAGGTTCTCATAATAGTGGATTGATGAGATGAGATGATTGAATATGAAATAATAAAAAATAAGTGAAATAAGACTAAAATGATCATCGAATGAGTAATTTAGGCTAAGTATTTACCCTAGATCCCATTTCACCATCTCACAAAAGTATATATGTTTATTTTATTATATACAAATTTGAATCTCAGCTACTCATTCTTTTATGAATTTATTTATTTGTTGCAAATATAAGATCTCAATTGCATTGTAGTCATTAAGCCAATTTAGTATATACTAATGATAATAAAATTGGGTTCAACATTATGTGTGTATGGCCTAGTTTGCATGTATTATAGCACTTTAGGGTTAATTTTCATATTTACATGCATATAAATTGGATAAAAAAGTCTCTCTTAAATATTTCCAAATTATAAAAACCTAATACATTTATTCATGATATTCTCTAGGTGAGTTCCATTTCAACATATAAAAAATTATAGGCCATGAAAAATGTGTTATTTTCTAAGTAAACTCTAATAAAGTGCTACATAATGGAATGTATGGCACCACCTTAAATTAATTGCTAATACCAACTGGGAACAATCGTCTTTACGGAATAAAAAGTGATTAATGCAAAATAAGGCCTAAGAGCTTTCCAAAATCCATATGTGAAATGATATGTCTCAATAAGCTATATCATGAGAAGAGAATTCCCCTACAAAATTTACAATAATATAATGTAATGGCATGTGATGGATGCAAATATTTTGGGCTAGTAGTGATGATAGATAATGTATATGTATAGAGATGATCATTTGAATTGACATCATTCCCCAAATATTAGCGGAACTATGAGGACAAGGGGAGAAGAGCACATGAAAAAGAACTTTTGACAACATTGAAGAGACCTAAATGCCTCAACACTTTGCATCATCCCCAAAAGGTGTAAAAATATATTTACGAAAAAAGGAAGAATGAAGATACATATTGAAAGGGGTGAAAAATGAAGGTTCATTAATTAATGATAACAAGGGGGTTATGTTGAACCTATTTCTCACTATTTTATTAAGAAATGAGATTCACACAATGAATTGATTATCAACCCTTAGGTGAATGAATCAAAAGTGGGAATCTTTAGATTTCCTTATGAC
>VDFB02194527.1:0-21503 GCA_007258455.2 Sequoia sempervirens | reverse complement strand
GAGACAAGGCATACAAACTATCTTCTAGTAAAATATGGAAGCATTGACCAGGCGTGCAAATTGTTGACAGGGAGATATTGATAAGGCATATGCAGCACGTGGAGCATAGACAAGTCACATGAATAGTTGTCAAAATGGCATGGAAGCATAGACAAGGTGCATGAACTGTTGACAGAATTCTTCAAAATACTCGATGCCAACTGGAATGTGATGATTACATGAGCGAGTATGACAACGTCCTCAGAGAAAGCATTCAAACACACAACTAGGATAGAATGCAGGCTGCATGCAATGTGTGATTTGGAAATGCTAGTGCCTAGTTTGCAAATCCCAGTCCTATAAAGCAAAGCGACGGATCAAAAGATAGATTAAGGATGATAGATACAAACATGAGGAATGAAAATGGGTATGAGAATTATCCAAATGTGCATTTCCCCACCAAACCATAAGGTTGATCCAAGCAGATGGCCAACCAAGCAATTTCTAACGCCATCACTATCTCTAACCTTCTTACCTTATATCCTTATTACCACGTTAGCCAAAATGTGAGTGAGGACAAGGACAGATGATCAGGAAAAATTTTGTCAAGGATTGTGAATTAATTGATAGAATGCATTGACAGAAAATGTAATCTTAGAGAATAGCATGATTGCATGAATACTGGAATGAAGATTAGTATTAAGTAAATTCTAAAAGGGGCTTATTTCTATCTTAGCCAGCAATTACTTTATGACCAATCTTAGTATGAAAAATTATTCTACGAAAAACCCGGATACACAAAAAAAACAAGTTAGATTTTTCCCTCCTTCTAGCCCCATTTTGTGGACATCAAATCTGCAAATGGTTAGTAACTAACATAGACAAACATGATTAGTTTCCAAGCAAAGCACACCTTCAACATCCATATGAGATGTCTAACATGTTTTAAAATGCTATCTAATAACAAGATACATAAAAGCCTACAAAGAAAAACATGAAATCAATCTATCCCATATTGGATTGGTGTCACATGTGCTAGTGACCCTTTCCCAATCCTTGATTGATAGCTAGTGATGATGATGCAATGGAAATGATGAGCAAAATTAGTTCTCAAGGAGAGTAACTTTGCATATGCTTTTTGGATGAAATTGTGGAGGTTGTGAAGGATTTGATAAGAGATGAAGCCTCTATTTTATAGATTTTCAAAATGCTAAGAGTGTTGAAAATGGACCAATGTGGGACAAAGATCAATCCAATAAGATAAGGCCACTTGTCAAGTGATGATAGGCCAATGGTTGTGCAAGATTTGGGAAGAGTTCCCATGAGAGGGAAAATTTGAATTCAAATTTTGCAATAAATGCTGATTTTGACTTTGGAAGGGGACATGTAAGAGGCATGTAAGGCCTCATAAATGCTATGTTGGGTGTACATGTCCACTTTGGGGGAGATTCAAACTTGGAGGATATTCTCCCTTTATGCCAAGTTGAAAATAAAGATTTTGATAAATCAATTAAATGAAATTTCATGTGCAAGTGGCCAAATCTAGAGAATGCAAGTGGGTGAGATTAGCATTTAATCAGGATTAGATTAAATTAATGATGATTAGGCTGATTTGACCAATTTGACTTGATTTAGGGATTTAAATCAAATCAAAGGGAGATGAATGATGATCTGAGATTTAATTAAATAAATGATTGATTTATTTAATCAAAGAGATGATGATAGTATCAAGTTTGATTTATTTGATTTAAACTGATGACTTTAGGAGATTGATAAATAAACTTGATTTATTTGCCGAATGGATGAATATGACCTAGTTGAATGCATTATGTCAATTTGACGTGTCTACACTTGGTATTGTTGTAGAGCTTGTTGATATGCTTGTTACTGAGCTGCTTGGTATTGTGCATATGCTTGTGCTTGTTGAGTATGATATTGGGCTTGTGCCTGAGCTTGAGCTTGTTGGGAGGCTTGTGCAACCTAGGCAGCCTGTGCAGCTTATGTGGCTTGTGCAGCTTGAGCTACTTGGGCTACTTCCATAGCTTGGGTAGCTTGTTGTGCTTGTTGTGCTTGTTGTTGTTACAACAAAGCTTGAGCTTGGGCAACTTGTTGTGCTTGCACTTGTTGAGCGGCTTGTTGTGCAACTTGTGTGGCTTATTGAGCTTGAAACTATTGAAGTTCCTTTTGGTAGGCTTGTTGAGCTGCTTACAATGTGATATTGTATTGGTTTGCCATGTTTGATTTTGGTGGTGGTGGTGTGGTGGATTTGGAATGGTGTGAGATGTTGTCATGAGAGGTGTTGTTGGATTGATGATAGGGGGTTGTGTGGTAGATGGTGTAGTTGATATGATAGGTCCTTGGGAGACAACATTTTGAGATTTTTTGATTGTCTGTGTCGTTTGGATTGGTGCCACCTGGTGTTGCGATATTGGTGGCATGATCGATGGATTTGGTATGATGGTTTGATTCCTGATTGGATTATTTCTTTGATTTTTTTGATTGAGGATTGGTAAACGGGGTTTCCCTAAACCGAGAAGTGGTGTGGATGTTAGTGGTAGAGGTGGAAATGGTGGGAAGATGGGTGGTGTGTTCCATTGATCAAATGATGATGATGATGATGAGGGATCAAATATCCCTCATGGTCCAAATAGCCCACCTTCTCCTTGTGAAGTCATGGGGAGAGACTTGTGGGTTAAGATGATATGCCAATTTTGCAGAGGATGGATTGTTGGGGTCATAAAAGATGAGCAAAACGTATGGGTGTTTCATATTTTGAGGAACAGATTGACCCAAGATTGTGTTTGCATCCAAGTCTTGGTTATTTACAAGGGGATTTTTTTGAAGAACATGAAGCAATGAGCTCCCCTTGTTGACAATAGGTTGAGTTGGAGCAAGGGATGATGTGGGTTGGGGGATGGGTTGAATGATGCTTTGAAATAAGGGTGTGAATGAGACCAATGGCATAATACCAAGAAGTTTCTCCACAATAGTGCCTACATCATAGTCAGAAGGGAGTTTAGTCCCTTCCTTTAGTAGCTCTAACATGTATTGTGAAGGATTCAACCTCATCATCACATTGAAAATTTTGTGATTTTTGACTATTTCTATGATTTCATCTTGAGTCATCCCTATGACATTGTTGGTGATGTCTTCCACTTGACAACCTTCCTCTTGAGGATCTTGTGGAAGTTGAGGAAGGTTAAGTGGTGGATTGCTAGATCTAATGGGGTTGATTTGAGGCACAGTTTGACTCAAGTCACTTGAAGTGGATGTTTCTTTGTTTTTTTCCATGTTCTTCTTGTGTTGAAATCTAGTTTCAACCATAAAATAAGGATCAATTTTTAGGAATGTGGGAGGTGAACCTCTAACTCCTTGGATTGATCTTTAGGTACAAAAAATAAAGTTGAAGATGTTAAGGATCAACGGTGGATGATTGTGGATGATTAAAATCTTAAGAACCTTGAAGGAGATACTAGACTTTAGGACTTTTGTATTTTTGATGTTGGATTTGATTTTGGATTTTGATTTTGATTTGATTTGGACTTGATTTTGGACTTGATAATGAACTCATAAACTCCAAGAGGTTAGATGTTGTCTTGGAATTAATTTTTTCACAAGGTTATAATTTAACTAAGTGTATGAAGAAGGATGCATCCACACACACTTAGTCAAGCAAGATGATTTTGATTTGATTCAAAGGATTTTCCAAATGTCTAGTATGAAGGATTTTTCCAAGATTCTAAGAGTTGTTTGTGAGGTGGATTTGATTGATGTTTTGAGGATGGATGAAAATGTTGATTTTGATCCTAAGTGAACCTAGAAAGACTTTTGTTTACAAGACCTCGGTATTGAAGAACATGCTATACTTCCTATGTGAGAAACTCAAACCTTTGAAAAATACTTGGATTTTAACAATAGTAAAATGAATACAAATTGGGATTGTCCTTTGAAGCACGTTTGTAAAATTTATAGACCAATCTGTCCCTAACTTCATAAAGTAGAGACTAACATTTCTTAAGAGCTTTTTTCCTAAGACCTTTGGACTTTGGTTTTCATATTTTTATCTTTCGGGAAATCATTTGAAAGAGCACATGTGTGGGGTCCAATTGTTTCTTATCTTTTGCTTAATGAGTTATTTTTACCACAAACACTTTCTTGCTTAGCTTTTGAACTAAATGTCTAATGTATCATCTCTTTTCATCCCACAAAGTCCATTATGTGGAAATCAACAAAATCAAGGAAATAGTTCCCTAATGTTGACTTTAGAGAGAAAATTTAGATACAAACCCAAATACTTAGAAGCCTCTAAGGATGAAATCCCAAGGGACAAGTAGTATCACTTGGATTCTTTCAAAGGTATTTGCTCCTAATAAAGGGTTTGAAATTTGATGACCATTGTTAAATGTTTTTTTTCAAGATTTTGGATCCAATCAATGTGTTTAACTAACTCAAGATTGCATAATCCTAGGATGGAAAAGAAAATATTTTTTGAATTTCCCACTTGGATAAATCTAGCTATGCTTATTCAGAGTGGAGACTAGAAGCTTGACCACACTGGCTCCCTCCATGACATTCACTTGGCTCACTCCACAAAAGGATAAGGAATATCAATAAAGGAAACTTTCTCGAATTGACATTCTCGACAGTGACTAATATCTCTATGTGGATGTTCATTTACTTGTCAAACCAAGGGACGTAGACTTTAAATGGCGCAGCAAAATATATGCACTAGAAATTTGTTTTGGTCAAATATTAGCAAAAATACATATTGGAACAAAATTCTATCTAAGCCACAGAATGGTAATAGAGAATTCTTTAACTCAACTATGCTTGATTAAAATAGAAACCGTAATGTACTTTAATGCATCGGGCTAATAAACCATGAACTGCCTTTATGCCGCGTGAACAAATACGTGGGATGGATTCTATGCTGCGGTGAGCAAGACTGAAGTTTGCGAAAAACTTCAAAAGATGAAAGCTAATTGGATATCAGCAAAAAAGAACATCTAACTAATTAACTACAGATACTTACTAAGTGGGCCCCTTTAGCAAGCATCTACTGATTACACAGATGCTGAACTCAGAACTTCATCGATCTTTATTCATGAAGACAGAATGAAATACATTGTCTTGTTGGTGTGAAAACTAACAACAAACTCTGCTTCTGGTCAAATAGATTATGTCTTTCATTATCATACTGATTCTTACATGATCTCTGCTACTCTGTTTCTATCTTACCTAAAAAATTATCTATTACTCATTCTATTCATCTTCTACCACTACCTCACGTAGGAGGAGTATCTTATTTTTAAATTAAAAGAACAACTAACTAACTAACTTCATCAAAGAAAGACGTGGAAGTAAAGTATATCCCTGAATCAAGGAACAAACTTCATAAATGAATTTATGTGTTCAACCCGATTCAGAGAGAATCTAGTGCTCCACTCTCTCCAGATTGACTTTCCATTAAAAAATCTTTCCAAATCAGTTTCGGTCAAAGAGTCTTTGGCGGAGCTTCCTCAAAGTCGTGCAGGAAATGGGCTTTACTGCAAGGCCGAGATCGGCTGCGCTTGACTCGATCATTCTTCAACAACCTGCGAAACAAAAGGTAACAGACGCGCAAGAAAAGGCATATGGTACATACACGATATCTATTCATTAATCACACATTTCAAATCTACTTCACCATTTAAAAACTGTATACGATATACCAGCCATTTTTGGGAGTCAACAGGGCAATAAATGCAATCAAGTCAACACAATAGGCAGCAGGAATATAAAAGTGTCTTGCTATAGGATATCCCCATAAAAGGTTTCAACAAAGTTTAAACAGCCATGAAATAGCAAAAATGAAGTCATTTAAAAGTTTATTATAACATCAAATTATGAGCATATTTTAGGCTCATCACTGCCCCCTACTTAGCCCAATGTTGGTCCTCCAGCATTAACTTTCCTGGTGGTTTCTCTGAAGTCAGTAGTGGCTGCATGACTCTGGAATGGATGTCCAAACCTATAATAGAATCCTCTGAAATCCTGGCACCTTTCATATCTGCGGTCTTCTAATTCACTGTTAAGATTTGTAGCCTGATGAGGATACAGGGGCCACATTAGCACAGGGGGTCTGAATGTCAGTGGCAGCCACAATTCAAATCTTGTTTGAAGTCCCAATTGAATATATCTACTGGTTCATTTGAGTGCAGCTGTAAAGTTTAAGGGACCATGTGGTTCTGACTTTCTTAACCCAACAGTCAATTTTTCCCATCTTTTCTCAGTTCTGGTATATGCTAATCTGCAAAATGAATATTGCTGTGCCTGGAATTCATCATATACTTGCTTTCTGATGTCAAATATTTTTGCTTTGGCTGAAACATTATTAATACCATATGTCAAAGCAAACCAATCTTTCAGCATTGCATGTGGGTTTGAACTTTGAGAGTGTAATGGGACAGGCTCTGTTTTCTCAATTTCCTCACATTTCCCACTGTCTACCATAATTCACCTCATTTGCTGCCCATGACATGAATGCTATCAAATGAATATCACCAATGTATGGAAGAAGATTCCATTATGTTTCAAGTGGTATTAAAAATCCATGCAAATAGAATTCACACAGAGAATTCCTTAACCAGTTAGGGGCTGCTTGATATGCTTCATAAAACTCTTTGGCAGAATGAATTATGGGGTCTTGGTTTCTGGAAATTCTCATCAATTGAAACCATAAAAACTATTCTTTGAGGCACAGAGCATAAACTCTGGGTGGCGGTCTGCATTCCATAATTTGACCAGTTACATTTAGCATTTCGTCCATTTTTGCTTTCAATTCAGCAATTTCCTATTTTTGCTTTTCAATTTTCTTTTTCAATTTCTTCTTTTCTATTTGCCACAGACTTTGTTGCATATCAGTCTGGGAAATGTGTCGAAAAGTCACAGTTTGCAGTGTAACTGTTTCCCAATTATTTTTAACAAATTCCAGAAATTTAATTAAAAAGGTTCTCCTATACACAACAATGGCTTTACACATTGCAGGATGAAATACAACTTCATTAGGCACATTTAGTTGTTCATCATGTTCTTGTTCTTGCTGCAGGATAAATTCTTCTTGTTGCTGCGGTGAAGAAGTCTGTGCTTCCTCTGAGAATTGCATAGCAGCATTAACCAAATCATCAAGACTTGGCAACTCGTTCCCATTATGCCCTGCTTCTTTTTTCTCTACTTGTTCCTCTTTAGGAACGACTGAACTCTGAGCAGCATTCTCAGATTCATTCTGAGAAACATTAAATTTAGATTCAACAGACCCTTCTGAAATTACAATCACCTCAAGTTGCGGTGAAACAGGGGAGGTCCTAAATTGTTTCCTTGTGGAAACCCTTCTTGGTATTGATGTGGCTGCAGGGGGTGTTCAGGTAGCTTTTCTTTTTCTTGTTTGTTCAGGGGACTCTGCCCTACCAGAGGATGATGGTGAATTGGTAATATCAACAGCTGTTGCTGTAGGAGAAACTGTTGCAGGGGAAGGTGTTGTAGGAGAGGAGCATTGCCTTTTCTGAGAACGAGGGTCAGATTCTGGGGACCCTTCTGCCTTTGATTTTCCTTTCTCCCTCCTAGCGGCAGACCTAGTTTGTACCCTAGCAGAGGATTCAGCTGTGACAGCTACAGGATCGGGTGCTACAAGAGTAGATGACCCTTGCCCTGTTCCACTAGTAGATGCAATTTCTTTCTTCTTTCTTTGAGGCCGTGGGGTAATTACCCTAGGGGGTTGCAGAGGTTGTAAACTATTTTGGGAAAGAAATTGTTACTAGGAGAGAGGTGAAATGTCTCTCAAAGAGTGCTCAATAAGAAATTTAATAAGGCCATGATGAGTGACAGAGTTATCTTTCCCCTATTGAGTTCTATGGGCACTTTGCTCTAAAAACTTTAACAAGAAATTCAGAACATTCACAGCCAACCCATGCCTTATATGGCTTAATAATTTAAAATGATGAGAATGCAGATAGGAAAAACGGCCTTCACAGGTTAAATACCTCATTATATAAGTGGCATACTCTGAATATGGAAGAGGCAGTGACACTCGCTTGCATCCCTGCTTGGAGACGTCCAGAGGTCCATCAGTAGGCATCGAAAATTCAGCCCTTGCAGCTGCAGCATCTGAAGAAAAGTTTTCTCCAACGGCTGGGAGCCCGGTTACCTCAGCAATTCTGTCTTCGGTTGCAACAACTGTTAGACCCCATACGGTGGCTTCCCCTTTAGAAAGTGTTCTCAAAAATTCTGTCGCAGCCTCCTCATCAAAATCATTTAAACTTAGAAAATAATTTAACCATCCACAGAGGCTAAATGCTTGGACTATCTGCGGGTTTTGCAACAACAATTCATGAGATATAGGCTCATGTCGTACCAACTGACCACCCATGTTTGCAGTTTTTCTAGCTGAACTCAATTTCTTGCTAAAGATTCAAATTCTTTATTTCCTTTTCTGCTCTAGTTTTTCTCTGTCAGGCCGCCACATTTCTTTCTTTTTTTCTAAAAATAAACTTTTTTAAACAAGCAGTCTTAATCGTAGTTTGCAAGAAAAAGATGCATTAAAGAAGGTCATGCAATCACGTTTGGAAAGTACCAGAAATATATTAAAGAAAGATTATTTTGCAGTTATGGCAGCGGCGAAAAGATAGGCTTCAAACAATGAATTACCCCGCCCCCTACTTAAAAGATGACATGTGTCCTCACATGTACTAAAAAATAGGTAGAGATTCGGGTGATAATGACCGGTACATGCATAGCAGTAATTGAATAGAATGAAATAAATCAAATATGCGATAAGAAAAGATATGGCGTACCTTTAGTAATTGCACGTACGTGTGAAGAAAGATGACGGCGCTGCGTGAATTGACAAGTTGGAAAGATATCTTAATTAAGGTTGATGTAGACGGTTGAAGTGGATAGGTGACGTGGGCGGATGAAATGTACGAATGAAATGGATGGATGGGATGGATGGATGGAAGATAAAGAAGTGAGGTGGGGGCGATAAATGAAAATGGAGAAAAGGGTTTTCTTAAAAAGAAAACCTTTATTATGGGCATGCTTTTTGAAAATTACGGGAACGCTGCAGGAGAAAGGCTAGAGCCTTCGGCTGCAGGAAGAGTAGCGGGAGGAACCTGAATGAACTACTTCATGAAGTCTTCCTTGGAAACTGGCTTATGGTACAGTCAGAGTCGGTGGCCATTGACGAGCAATTTGAAACGGACTGGATCAATTGTGACCAGCTGCACAGCTCCATTGTCAAACACATTTTCAACCTCATAGGGCCCAAGCCAGCGTGTTGTGAGTTTACCCTGGTTTTCTTGGTACCTGGAATCATATAACAAAGCCCAATCTCCAGCAGAAATTTTTTTGGTTTTGATGTGCTGATCATGCCATCTCTTTCTCTGCTGTTGGATTACTTTTGTATGCTGCAGGGCAGCTTTTCTCATTTCGTCCAAAGCATTTAGCTACAGGAGACGGTCCTTCTGTGCTTCGGATAAGTCCATGTTGAGTTCAAGAGCTATCCTCAAAGTTTTATGTTCAAATTCAATGGGTAACATAGCTGTTTTCCCATAGAGCAACTCAAAAGGTGTAAACCTAGTTGTTGTTTTCCATGTAGTTCTGTAAGCCCAAACTGCTTCAGGAAGTCTATTACTCCAGTATTTCTTATGAATCTGCACTGTCTTTGTGAGGATCGCTTCAATTTCTCTGTTTGTTACCTCCGCCTGACCATTGGCTCGAGGATAGGGCCGGACTGTGGCTTGATCTTATAGTCATTCAGGCGCAAAGGATCAGATTTGACGCAGAAATCGGCTCCCCTTTTGATCAGTTACAAGCTCTCTGGGAACTCCAAATCTGGTGAAAATTTGTTCATACAAAAATTCAGCAACTTTGTTATATCGGGCATTAGTCATAGCTTTTACCTCGACCCATTTTGTGACATAATCCGTGCAAACTAGAATATATGACTTTCCAGGATCAATTGGTCCCACAAAATCCATCCCCATTTATCAAAAGGGTGACTATTACCTGCAAAATATATGGCATTTCATCGGACTTAGTTGGTCTTCCCATATGCTGGCATCTGTCACACTTACTTGTATAGGCCACAACATCCTTGTGTAATGTTGGCCAGTAATATCCTGTTGTAAGGACTTTCATTGCTATTCTTTTTGCTGCAAAATGCCTCCACATGGTTCATCATGGCAGGCATGCAATATATCATAAGTCTCATCTCTTACACATCTTCTCGCATTACTTGATCGTGGCCAAGATAGAACGTATTAAATTGGTAATCCAAGCAGTTGAAACTTTCTATCAACAACTTCTTTCTTTGGGAAAAAATGAGTTTCGGCATTCCTCGCTTGTCGCCGATAATTAGCAATATCTACATACCGTGTATGTGCAGCAATGGAAAACAAGTGTTCATCCGAAATCTATCATCAATGACCCTTTGTTCCTCGTGATGTGGCCGCATTGGAAGTCTTGATAAAAGTCACCTACAACATTAGCTCTTCCCCGTTTGTCAATGATTGTGATATCAAATTTTGTAAATAACATGAGCCAACATGCCAATCTACTCAGAAATGGCAGATTGTTCATCGCACTTGATTGCTGCATGGTCGCTGTGACAAATATCTCGATAACCTCGCGGACATAATGCCTGACCTCTATTCAAAAGCATATACTACCCGCAAGGAATTCCTTTCCGTAATGCAAGATAGTTGAGCCGCATTCCTGAAGGTTTTGGTCGAGCGAAAAATAGATAAACGCATGCTCAATTGAATTTTTCTTTTTGACTAAAACCGCCTCTATACTAAAATCAGATGCATCAGCATGTATATGAAAAGGTAGGTTCCATTTTGGACCTTGAAGAACAGGGGCTTTAGTAAGCAAGTCCTTTAACTGCAGGAAGGATTTTTCACAAGCCTCGGTCCACTCAAATTGGGAATCTTTTTTTAACAAAGCATAAAGTGGACTGGCAATTTTACTAAAGTCTTTATAAACCTTTCTATAATACCCCCTCAGATGACCACAAGAAAACTTCTAACATCTTTGCCGCGTGAGTTTGTAAATTCCGAATAACTTCAATTTTAGCAGTCCAAATCCTTCAATCTCCCATTCTTTGAAATATGATGAGATTCCAGAACAATACCTCCCTTCTTCCATCATTGTGAAAAGCATTTTCACCTGCTTAGAGCATTTAAATTTTGCTCTCTACACCTTTTAATACTTTTTCTAAATTCACCGCTAAGCTTCTTCAAATGTGACTCCATATGTAGTGAAATCATCCATATAAATCTCCATACATTCATGAGATATATCAGCAAATATACTAATTACTGCTATCTGAAATGTTGCTGGTGCATTGCATAAGCCAAAAGGCAAGACCGAATAAGCAAATGTTCCCCATGGACAGGTAAAAGTGGTCTTGTCTTGATCTTTAGGGGCAATTTTTATCTGATTATACCCACTGTAACCATCTAAGAAGGAAAAATATCTTTTACCAGACAGTGAATCTAGTACTTGGTCTACAAAAGGTAATGGAAAATGATCTTTCTTAGTGGCATTGTTCAACTCTCTGTAATCTACACATACTCTCCATTTTCCTCCTTTCTTGGAGACAATGACTAATGGAGAAACCCATTGGCTGTCAGAAATTGGGTAAATAAAACCAGCATCAAGCAACTTTTGAAGTTCATTTTTCACTATTTCTCTAAGTGCTGGATTTACTCTTCTCTGAGGTTGTCTAACTGGTAAACAATCTTCTTTGATATATATCCTATGAGTACAGGCTCGAGGATCTATTCCCTGCATGTCCCCATATTCCCATGCAAAAGCTTTATGCTGTTCTTGTAGCATTTTTAATAAGTTAGCCTCTTGAGACTGAGACAGCTTGCTATTAACATTCAAACAATGATCTGGAGACAATTCTATCTGCTTAAGGAGATTACTCATAGAATCAATAGGTAATGTTTGTACCTCTTGTGGAAGCAAGTTATGAAAAATTATCGAAAGTTTAGGCAATGAACTCTCAAAATTTAGCTGCTACAGGAAACATTGATGCTGATTGTCACTTGGATCAGATAAACTATCCGTATCAAGATTGAATTACAGAATTTGAAAAAGCAAGGCATCTTCACTTCGAAGTTGAGAGAATGAATCATTTTGAAGCATCATCAATTGAGCCAAAGAATTGGCTTCTTCAGTTTCTTCTCCCACATCTGGCCAAACAGGTTGGGACAAATCTGGTTGAGGTTTAGCAGGTGGATACAAGGCCAATTTCTTTGTGGACTGCCCATCAGAAATGGTCATATCTCCTGAATGGCATCCTATAAAAGCATCAGCAGTTGCTAACCATGGCCTACCAAGGATAACTGGATACCCTCCTAAAGTTTCCTTAACTGATAATATTGTAAAATCAGCAGGATACTCCCAAGATTCAAGAGTGACAATTACATCTTCTATCATCCCATCAGGTTTGACTGTAGAGCTGTCTGCAAGCTGCAGAACTGTGGGTGTAGACCTAATGTTTGAAATATTTAAGGAGTCCATAGTATGCTTTGTCATTACATTAATGGCAGCTCCTAAATCAATCAAAACATTTTTTACAACTTGGCCATTTATATGTATCTGTACTACAGGGCTTCCAGGATCAATATACTTTGGAATGACTACATTTTCCAACATTATATCAGCCAATTTCCCTAAGACATGAATTGTTTGGGGCTCCTTTTTCTTTCGTCCAGGCTTCTTCACACAGGCTTCTTTAATAGCTTTTCTAAAAATGGGAATATCTTTAATAGCCTGAAACAAAGGGATTTGAATTTGCACATTCTTGAGCTGATCTAGAATATAAAAAGTGGGTTCTTCCATGAGTTTAGATTCAGTACTTTGTAACCTCTGAGGAAAAGGTGGTTTATCTTGTCTCTGCAGAACAGGTTCCATAGAAACTGTATCGGGTATAGGCATGTGCTCAGTGGAAACAGCAGGTGCATTAGATTCTTCAAGGGGTGAATCAGATATTTCTGTAATCAGAGGTGGTTTGGGAGCAGGTAAAGTAGTTACAGACCTCAGATGGATGTCATTAACATTTAAGGCATAAGCTTGATATTGGTTGGCTTCAGAAATATACACAGGTTGTTGAGGCTGCTGTTGTTGCTTATTATTGGGATTAGGCAACGGCTGGGCAGGCATAGGTGTTTGCTTTGGAGGTCCAGGATTTGTGGTAGTTGCTGCAGGAGGTGGCATAAGGGCCTATTGTTGTGGCTGTGGAGGTTGCAGGAACCCAAGAGACTGGTTTTGCCATTGTTGAGGACCTCTCCATTGAGGATTTTGTTGCCAATTTCCTGAAGGTGGGGTCCATTGACCTTGTGGCTGCTGCCAACCTCCCTGAGGAGATTGCCACTGTGGGGTTTGATAATTAGGCCAACTTGGTTGAGGTGGATTCCATGGTGGTGGTGGTCCATATGCTTGTTGCCATTGGTTATTATAGCCAGAATAGGTATTACCAACAGTTAAAGGGTCTTGAGGCATACCTTTAGTTCCTTTGGGGCTCCATGGTCTCCTTTGTGCAACAAAGAACACTTGATCATCAATACCTTCCAATCGGCTTGAAATCGCGAGGCGCTTGTCCTGCCTGTGATTAGCCACCATCTTGCATCTGCAATCACGCTTCTTTTGTCTACAGTATGGATAGAACTCAGCCAAAGCTACCTCAGCTTCTGCATGTTTCTTTCGAGCTTGCATAGTGTCCAATTATGTAGCCATATTATTAATGATGTCCTGCTTGAAATCAAATAGCAGATTTGTGATCTCCATCCAGGAAACTCCACCAGAAGAAGACTTCCCCACTGAAGCATGATGACCTCGACCTTTCTTAACTATTGCTCAAGAGTAGTTAAGGCATATCTTCTGTATATCATCCCAAGGCAGTTGAGTTATATCA
Organism: Sequoia sempervirens; assembly: GCA_007258455.2. Classification (NCBI taxonomy): domain Eukaryota; kingdom Viridiplantae; phylum Streptophyta; class Pinopsida; order Cupressales; family Cupressaceae; genus Sequoia; species Sequoia sempervirens. The sequence continues at coordinate 7,564 of VDFB02194527.1, read as the reverse complement.
CCTCCTCCCATTAGGTCCAGGGCGTCAATACAGGCATCACTGATTCCCCTTAGAAAGAGTAGTTTCTGAGAGTCCTCGTTAAGAGTATGGTTTGAGTTTCTTTTTAATGAAAACAAAAACCTTGAAATATAATCTTCCAGACTTTCATCCTCCTTCTGCTGAATTCGAAATATGTCATCACCTTTGCTGGCACTCTTACAATATTCCTTATACTTTTCAAGGAATTTCGTTTGCATGGCTGCCCAACTATTTACAACGGCTCTTCCCAAACTCATGAACCATCTGAGAGCTGCCTCCTTCATAGTGGAAGGAAATAGCTTTAGTTTATGAGCGTCGGTGTTGTAGTCATAACTGCGACAGAGGACATCAAATTCCAACAGAAAAGTTTTTGGGTCTTCTGTGACCAGGCCATAAAACTTTGGAAGCAAGGAAGAGGGGATGTTTTTAAGATTGTCAGTATCTTGTTGGGGAACAATGGGAAACTCAAATGTAGGAGGTGGATTATTTGCCATGTCTAGGTGCTGGAATAGCAGAGCAAATGGATTTTCCTTAGGTTCGTTATCAGCTGGGTCAAATGGTAGTTCAATAAATAGATTTTCAGGGAGGAACCTTCCCAGTGCGTCTCTTTTCTTCTATGCATGCAATATGGTGAGTAATGGCTTGAAAGATTTTGAATTTTTTTGACTAATAGACTAAACTAATGCTGAAAATGACTTTGTCAGACTCCTAGTTAGATGCCATCCCCGGCAACGGCGCCAAAAATGGCTCGCACTCACAAAAGGATATGAATATCACAGTAAAAATTTCCTGGGAATTAGACATTCCGACAGGTGACTAATATCTTTCTGTGGATGTTCATTTACTTGTCAAACCAGGGGACGTAGACTTTAAATGGCGCAGCAAAATATATGCACTAGGAATTTGTTTTGGTCAAATCTTAGCAAAAATACATACCGGAAAGAAATTCTATCTAAGCTACAGAATGGTAATGCAGAATTCTTTAACTCAACTATGCTTGATTAAAATAGAAACTGTAACAGCTACGACTGATGCACAAACCATGAACTGGCCTTATGTTGCAGGAACAGTCACATGGATGGACTCTCTCTATCTTTGCGGGGCGGTGTAAAGGCGAGTTGCGTAAAAACTTCAAAAGATGAAAGCTAACTGGATATCAGCAAAAAAGAACATCTAACTAATTAACTACAGATACTTATTAAGTGGGCCCCCTTAGCAAGCATCTACTGATTACAGAGATGCTGAACTCATAACTTCATCGATCTTTATTCATGAAAATAGAATGAGATACATTGTTTTGTTGATGTGAAAACTAACAACAAACTCTGTTTCTGGTCAAACAGATTATGTCTTTCATTATCATACTGATTCTTACATGATCTCTGCTACTCTATTTCTATCTTACCTAAAAATCATCTATTCCTCATTCTATTCATCATCTACCACTACCTCGCGTAGGAGGAGTATCTTATTTTTAAATTAAAAGAACAACTAACTAACTAACTTCATCAAAGAAAAACATGGAAGTAAAGTATATCCCTGAATCAAGGAACAAACTTCATAAATGAATTTATGTGTTCAACCCGATTCAGAGAATCTAGCGCTCCACTCTTTCCAGATTGACTTTCATTAAAAATCTTTCCAAATCAGTTTCGGTCAAAGAGTCTTTGGCGGAGCTTCCTCAAAGTCGTGCAGGAAATGGGCTTTACTACAAGGCCGAGATCGGCTGCACTTGACTCGATCATTCTTCAACAACCCGTGAAACAAAAGGTAACAGATGCACAAGAAAAGGCATATGGCACATACATGATATCTATTCATTAATCACACATTTTAAATCTACTTCACCATTCAAAAACTATATACGATATAATGCCCATTTTCGAGTCAACAGCAATAAATGCAATCAAGTCAACACAATAGGGCTGCAGGAATATAAAAGTGTCTTGCCACAGGATATCCCCATAAAAGGTTTCATCAAAGTTTAAACAACTATGAAATAACAAAAATGAAATCATTTAAAATTTTATCATATCATCAAATTATGAGCATATTTTAGGCTCATCATCACTTCATTTTACCTAATGGCCGGGTCCTCCAAAGATTAACTTTCTCGGTGATTTTCTCAAGTGGTCGTGATGACTCCGGAATGGATGTCCAAACCTGTAATAGAATCCTCTGAAATCCTGACACCTTTCATATATGTGGTCTTCTAATTCATTGTTAAGATTTGTAGCTTGATGAGGATACAGGGGCCACATTAGCACAGGGGGTCTGAATGTCAGTGGTAGCCATAATTCAAATCTTGTTTGAAGTCCCAATTGAATATACCTGCTGGTTCATTTGAGTGCAGCTGTAAAGTTTAAGGGACCATGTGGTTCTGACTTTCTTAACCCAATAGTCAATTTTTCTCATCTTTTCTCAGTTCTGGTATATGCTAATCTCCAAAATGAATATTGTTGTGCCTGGAATTCATCATATACTTGCTTTTTGATGTCAAATATTTTTGCTCTAGCTGAAACATTATTAATACCATATGTCAATGCAAACCAATCTTTCAGCATTGCATGTGGGTTTGAACTTTGAGAGCGTAATGGGACAGGCTTTGTTTTCTCAATTTCCTCATACGTTTCCCACTGTCTGCCATAATTCACCTCATTTGCTGCCCATGACATGAATGCTCTCAAATGAATATCACCAATGTATGGAAGAGGATTCCATTCTGTTTCAAGTGGTATTAAAAAGCCATGCAAATAGAATTCACACAGAGAATTCCTTAACCAGTTAGGGGCTGCTTGATATGCTTCATAAAATTATTTGGCAGAATGAATTATGGGGTCTTGGTTTCTAGAAATTCTCATCAATTAAAACCATAAAAACTATTCTTTGAGGCACAGAGCATAAACTCTGGGTGGCGGTCTGCATTCCATAATTTGACCGGTTACCTTTAGCATTTCATCCATTTTTGCTTTCAATTCAGCAATTTCCTGTTTCTGATTTTCAATTTTCTTTTTTAATTTCTTCTTTTCTATTTGCCACAGACTTTGTTGCATATCAGTCTGGGCAATGTGTCGAAAAGTCACAGTTTGCAGTGTAACTGTTTCCCAATTATTTTTAACAAATTCCAGAAATTCAATTAAAAAGGTCCTCCTATACACAACAATGGCTTTACACATTGCAGGATGAAATATAACTTCATTAGGCACATTTAGTTGTTCAGCCTGTTCTTGTTCTTGCTGCAGGATAAATTCTTCTTGTTGCTGCGGTGAAGAAGTCTGAGCTTCCTCCGAGAATTGCATAGCAGCATTAACCAGATCATCAAGACTTGGCAACTCATGCCCATTATGCCCTGCTTCTTTTGTCTCTACTTGTTCCTCTTCAGGAACGACCGAACTCTGAGCAACATTCTCAGATTCAACAGATCCTTCTGAAATTACAATCACCTCAGGTTGCGGTGAAACAGGGGAGGCCCTAAATTGTTTCCTTGTGGAAACCCTTCTTGGTATTGATGTGGCTGCAGGGGGTGTTCCGGTAGCTTTTCTTTTTCTTGTTTGTTCAGGGGGCTCTGCCCTACCAGAGGATGATGGTGAACTGGTAATATCAACAGCTGTTGTTGTAGGAGAATCTGCTGCAGGGGAAGGTGCTACAGGAGAGGAGCATTGCCTTTTCTGAGAATGAGGGTCAGATTCTGGGGACCCTTCTACCTTTGATTTTCCTTTCTCCCTCCTAGCGGCAGACCTAGTTTGTACCCTAGCAGAGGATTCAGCTGTGACAGCTACAGGATCAGGTGCTACAGGAGTAGATGACCCTTGCCATGTTCCACTAGTAGATGCAATTTCTTTCTTCTTTCTTTGAGGCTGTGGGGTAATTACCCTAGGGGGTTGTGGAGGTTGTAAACTCTTTTGGGCAACAAATTATTGCCAAGAGAGAGGTGAAACGTCTCTCAAAGAGCGCTCAATAAGCAATTTAATAAGGCCATGATGAGTGACAGAGTTATCTTTCCCTTGTTGAGTTCCATGGGCACTTTGCTCTAAAAACTTTAACAAGAAATTCAGAACATTCACAGCCAACCCATGTCTTATATGGCTTAATAATTTAAAATGATGCGAATGCAGATAGGAAAAACGGCCTTCACAGGTTAAATACCTCATTATATAAGTGGCATACTCTGAATATGGAAGAGGCAGTGACACCCGCTTGCATCCTTGCTTGGAGATGTCCAGAGGTCCATCAGCAAGCATCAAAAATTTAGCCCTTGCAGCTGCAGCATCTGAAGAAAAGTTTTCCAACGGCTAGATCCCGTTACTCAAGAATTTCGTCTTCTGCTGTAAACAACCGCTAGTCCCTTACATGGTGGCTTCCCCTTCAAAAAGTGTTCTCAAAAATTTTATCGCAGCCTCCTCATCAAAATCATTTAAACTCAGAAAATAATTTAACCATCCACAGAGGCTAAATGCTTGGACTGTCTGAGGGTTTTGCAACAACAATTCATGAGCTACGTGCTCATGTCGCACTAACCTAATTCACCCATGTCTCAAGAGTTTTTCTAGTCAAATCAATTTCTCATTGAAGATTCAAATTCTTATTTCCTTTTCTGATCTGGTTTTTCTCTGTCAGACCGCCACATTTCTTTCTTCTTTCCAAAAATGAACTTTTTTAAACAAGCAGTCTTAATCGTAGTTTGTAAGAAAAAGATGCATTAAAGAAGGTCATGCAATCACGTTTGGAAAGTACCAGAAATATATTAAAGAAAGATTATTTTGCAGTTATGGCAGCGGCGAAAAGATAGGCTTCAAACGATGAATTACCCCGCCCCCTACTTAAAAGATGACATGTATCCTCACATGTAGGAAAAAAAATAGGTAGAGATTCGGGTGATAATGACCGATACATGCATAGCAGTAATTGAATGGAATGAAATAAATCAAATATGCGATATGAAAAGATATGGCATAACTTTAGTAATTGCACGTACGTGTGAAGAAAGATGACGGCGCTGCATGAATTAACAAGTTGGAAAGATATCTGAATTAAGGTTGATGCAGACGGATGAAGTGGATGGGTGACGTGGGTGGATGAAATGTACGAATGAAATGGATGGATGGGATGGATGGATGGAAGATAAAGAAATGAAGTAAATATAAATTTAAATGGATAGCCGGGTTTTCTTAAAAGAAAACCCCTTTATTAGGTGGCATGCTTTTTTGAAAATTAGAGGTACCGCCGCAGAGAAAGGCCGTAGCCCGGGTCAGAAGAGTAGAGGAGGAAACCCTAATGAACCGCCTCGTGAAGTCTTCCTTTGAACCAGCTTATGGTACAGCCGAGTCGGTGGCCATTGACGAGCAATTTGAAACGGACTGGATCAATTGTGACCAGCTGCACAGCTCCGTTGTCAAACACATTTTCAACCTCATAGGGGCCAAGCTAGCGTGTTGTGAGTTTACCCTGGTTTTCTTGGTACCTGGAATCATATAACAAAGCCCAATCTCCAGCAGAAATTTTTTTGGTTTTGATGTGCTGATCATGCCATCTCTTTCTCTGCTGTTGGATTACTTTTGTATGCTGCAGGGCGGCTTTTCTCATTTCGTCCAAAGCATTTAGCTGCAGGAGACGGTCCTTCTGTGATTCGGATAAGTCCATGTTGAGTTCAAGAGCTGTCCTCAGAGTTTTATGTTCAAATTCAATGGGTAACATAGCTGTTTTCCCATAGAGAAACTCAAAAGGTGTAAACCCAGTTGTTGTTTTCCATGTAGTTCTGTAAGCCCAAACTGCTTCAGGAAGTCTATTACTCCAGTCTTTCTTATGAATCTACACTATCTTTGTGAGGATTGCTTCAATTTCTCTGTTTGTTACCTCCGCCTAACCATTGGCTTGAGGATGATAGGGTTGGACTTCCGTGGTTTGGATCTTATAGTCATTCATAGCAGTTGATCGATTTGACGAACCGAGCTCCTTGATCGCCATAAAGTTTCTCCGGGGAACCTGCAACTGTGAAAATTTATTCATACAAAAATTTAGCAACTTTGTTATCTCGGGCATTAGTCATAGCTTTTACCTCGACCCATTTTGTGACATAATCCATGCAAACTAGAATATATGACTTTCCATTTGATGGTGGATCAATTGGTCCCACAAAATCCATCCCCCATTTATCAAAAAGGGTGACTATTACCTGCGGATATAGTGGCATTTCATCTGACTTAGTTGGTCTTTCCATATGCTGGCATCTGTCACACTTCCTTGTATAGGCCACAACATCCTTATGTAATGTTGGCCAGTAATACCCTGTTGTAAGAATTTTCATTGCTGTTCTTTTTGCTGCAAAATGCCCTCCACATGGTTCATCATGGCAGGTATGCAAGATATCATAAGTCTCATCTTCTCTTACACATCTTCGCATTACTTGATCAGGGCCAGTATAAAATAGACAATTGGAAATCCAGGTAAAGTTGAAACTTTTCTCTGTCAACAACTTCTTTTCTTTTGGGGAAAAATGAGCTGGTATTCTGTTTGCTGCCAGATAATTAGCAATATCTGCATACCAGGGTGTATGTGCAACAATGGAAAACAAGTGTTCATCTGGAAATCTATCATCAATGACCTCTTGTTTCTCAGATGCAGCTGATTGAAGTCTTGATAAAAAGTCAGCTACGACATTAGCTCTTTCCGGGTTTGTCAATGATTGTGATATCAAATTCTGTAACAATGTGATTATCGTACACCTACCGTGAAATGGCAAGGTGTTTGTTCCATCGTACTTGATTGCCAGATGGTCGTGGACAACATCCGATAACCTCGTGACATAATGCCCGACTTATTCAAAGCATATACTACCGCAAGCAAATCCTTTTCTCAGAATAAAGATAGTTGAGCTCGTGGACCTTTAAAGGTTTTTACTGACAAAGTAGATAGCATGCTTAATTGAATTTTCTTTTTGACTTAAAACTGCTCCTATACCAAAATCAGATGCATCAGCATGTATGTGAAAAGACAGGTTCCATTTTGGAACTTGAAGAATAGGGGCTTTAGTAAGCAAGTCCTTTAGCTGCAGGAAGGATTTTTTGCAGGCCTCGGTCCACTCAAATTGGGAATCCTTTGTTAACAAAGCATAAAGTGGACTGGAAATTTTACTAAAGTCTTTTATAAACCTTCTATAATACCCTGCATGACCAAAAAAACTTCTAACATCTTTTTGTTTTGCAGGAGTTTGTAAATTCTGAATAACTTCAATTTTAGCAAGGTCAACCTGAATTCCATTCTTTGAAATATGATGACCTAGAACAATACCTTCTTCCATCATTAGAAAGCACTTTTCACTGTTTAGAGACAAATTTTGCTCTCTACACCTTTTTAATATTTTTTCTAAATTCACCAGTGCTTCTTCAAATGTGACTCCATATGTAGTGAAATCATCCATATAAATCTCCATACATTCATGAGATATATCAGCAAATATACTAATTACTGCTCTCTGAAATGTTGCTGGTGCATTGCATAAGCCAAAAGGCAAGACCGAATAAGCAAATGTTCCCCATGGACAGGTAAA
>VDFB02194526.1:44373-65378 GCA_007258455.2 Sequoia sempervirens | reverse complement strand
TTTAAAAATACTAAAAAAAAGTCCACCGTGCTCGGGTCACACAAGAGTTGCTATGTTATGTTTTTCTGACAAAAACAACAGCAATTTGTGTGTGTCCCTCTTTTGAACCCCTTAATCTCAACCATTTTCAAAATAAATTAGTAGTTTAGAAAGTAGACTCGGAGCACTGCAGTCCTTGTTTTTGTTCCATCAAAAAAATTTGAGTGTAGCTATCCTCAATTTCACGTCCAAGGTCAGTATTTCTTGATTTCAGAAAAAAAGTGGCCACTTAAGCCCCTTTTTTGGGAACCATCTTGGTGCACTTACCCTTAAGTCATCCCTAGCTCACACATGCACATACATTTACACATTTAGATACGAGTACAAGTGCACATAGAGAGTTTTGATTTCTTTAATTTATCATTTAGTTATCCCTAGAAACCTTTGTAGGTTGTCTTGTTATCCCTATTTTTTTGTTGATCCTTAATGATCCTACACCACGTATAATTTTTCTCTAGGTTTTCCTTCTCCTTTATCCATGACTCTTTGGTTGTTTTTCCATTCACTTTGGATTTTCATCAACCTTTATCCTTGCCTCACATTTCTTCTTATAACAAATATTATAATGTATTTGCATAACTTGTTGCATTCCTTTTGATCCTTGAAGACATAATATGCTTTTATGAAAATTATGGTGTCACATGTTCTATAGATCTAATAGTTAAATTTCTATCTAATTTCTCATATTTTAAAGAAATTTCAAGCATCTTTCCTTCCATATTAGATCATTTTACTTATTTTTTTATGTGATACATGATGATTATACTCCTTCACATCCCATAATAGTTCTCCCTTCACATCCATATAATTTCCTATACATAGATTTAATGATTTATTTTCCTTAAGAAGCTTAGTGATGCTAGTTTTAATGATATAAATACTTTACCTTTCAATTTATATGGTGTTGACATACACAATGATGAATACCCTTATGAAACTGATTACATATTATTTCCTTTCGATCCTTGGGTTAATGCACTATAGATCATTTGAATAGTGAAGAGTTTAGTGACATGTGTTTAATTGATTAACATAATTTATGATATAATTGTAGATAGAGGGTCCAGAAAAATAGTATATTTGTGAAACTAAAACACATAAACAACAAAATAAATATAAAATTACATAATATAATCCAAAGTTCAAAGAGACATGAGATGACACAAATCAATGATAGAGAAAAACTCTAATATTTCAAATCATACAAGAACATAATAATGAGTGTTCATTCAATAATTATACATGATTGTAGGAAATAAGTCAATATTACTACTCAAAATGAGTGCTTAAGATCTATTGTTTCATACTATATTCCTCTACTTTACCTCTCTGTCTCCAAGACCTTGTTTCCTTATTTATGGTGGATTGTTAAAGAGATACAATACTACTAACTAAGTGTCATGGTCTTTTATCTATAACTCTTTCTAAGACCAACATGAAATATTATCATAGGAAAATTATTTATAATTTGGTGTGAAAGCTCAAGAGGGATTCCTTTAGGAATTATAACATCCTACAACTTAAAATTGTTAAAAAAATTATAACTATAGAAAAAAATTATAGTACTCTAGATCTATTTTATAAACTATTAAGGATTCTTAAAAATGGTTAAAAGATTAAAATGATAAAATGCTACATGCACATAAAAGCGTTCCAATTTTTATCACTAAAATATAACATAGTGTCTATAGTATGTCATATAATTTTTGTTGTTGCGTCAGCTAGAACTACTTGATGGAAACATATTCAAGACTAAGCACAAGAAGTTATGCATGTTTTTTATTAAATTTTTATTGAATATTTTTTTTGTGTGTCAATTTTGAAGTGGATTAATACTAAAAAATACATCACTAAGTGTTCATATCACATAACTTGCACAAAAATATTCAAGAAAGTAATTTTTGAATACATAAAGAATGAAGTGTAAAATAATACTATATAATATATTTTTAAAATTGATAAGTATATAAAAAAATTATTAAGAAAAATAAATACATATCTAAGGAATATGAAGACTAATAATTATGTAAATGTATTTAAAATAGAAAATAATTATACAAATAGAAGTGAAGAACAAAAGATATATTTTGGTGGTAAATTTGATCACATGAATAAGTTTGTTCAAATACTATTGATCAACAAAAATACATCTTCTAGAGACAACATAGAAGTCTAATGCTTAGTCTCACAATCCAAGCCTCAAATGGAGAGAATTGTTTTGTCAATAAACAATACAAGTGCATTATCTAGAATACTAAAACACTTTATAAATGAGAAAAAAAGTATGATACATTTGATTTGGTCCAAAAATATAGTCTACACATGTTTTTCACACACTATTAATGATATTCTATGACATTTTATCATTTGATGGCACTAAAAATGATTGATTTACATTACAGATAAGCAATTGTTTGATCGCTATATAATTTTTGTCTACTTAATATTTTTAGTTGTCAATTTTGTCTACTATTAATATTAATTTGATTATTTATTTATTTTTATGATTAATAATCATTTAATTATATTTTAAGTTTCTACTTCTAATCATTATGTTTTTGATAAGATAAGCGACATTTATAGGGTTTTGTACCCATACACAAAAGGCCCCAAGGTATAGATTTTAAAGAAAAAAGAAAAGGAGGGCATGAAAAGGCTTCATCAAATGAGAAAAATTGGAAGTAAAACTACATCATCATCACTAATTGAGTTGAGTATAGAAGCAATTATTAAATCACCTTTTGAAATAAGAAATGGGTGATCCCATAATAGTGTCTCCCACTTCATTGGTAATAAAAAAGTGTGATGGTTAAATCATGGTGTTGTGGTTCTTGTCACCAAGGTTAGGGTGGGTAGGTGAATAATAGTTTTTAGGCCTCATTTCATTTCCCAAGCATCCTAATCATTTATAGGCTATAAGGATTTGGTAAAGTATCTTAAGAGATGTAAGAGAAAAATGTCAAACCTTTGATGGAGTGATTATTAATATTTGATGCAGTTAGGAATTTTTAGTTTTCCCCTACATGTGGACATTAATCCCATAGAAAATAGCCTATCTCAATTTCACTAATGTTCAAACCATTTTACCATGTTGACAACAAATGCATTGTTATTAAATTCTTCATTTTCATCTATCATAATCATGGAAAAAATCATGTTTTTAATTCTACACCTCATGGAACTAAATTGATGATGCTAAAGAAGCATATTATATGAATGCTATTAGAGACCTCATTTCATTTTCCAACGGTTCTACTCATTTTGAGCTACAAGAATTCAATAAAGTCTTTAAGATTCCTAAGAGTAAAAGAGTGCCAAAATTTGGAGTGGTTCTAAAAATGTGTGGCACCTTAGAATATTATTTTACACTTGTAGGTGGATTTTATGTCTTTATATAATAGGCTCTCTTAATTTCCCTCCTTAAACTAATTTGACTATGTTGACAATGAATGCATTCTTACAAGTGTCTCATTCAAATTTAGTGTAAGCATGTGCCAGGAGTCATATTTTTATTTTTGAATATTACAAGACAATAATAATGGTGTCAATACCAAATTCTAGTGGATGCCTTAGTGTATTTATCAAGGGTTGTGATTCTTTTAAATTATAGGGATTTGATAGAGTCTCTACAAAGATGTAGGAGAAAAAGGTGTCAAATTTTTGATGTAATTGTTTTCAAATTATATGCAAGGGTATGTGCAGGATCATCATGGAAAAAATAGGCCCTTAAGTGGTGATGAAAAATCAGAAAAATTAGAGTTAGGCAACTTGACGTAAAAATTTGAATAAGTTATCTATATTATTTCAAAAATATGTAAGAATAGAATCTGTAGAAAATTGAATGTAGTTTATAAACTACTAGATTTATTTAAAAAAATCTATTTGGTAAAATTTAAAATTTCAATGCAATAGTACTTAAATTTCGGGAAAAAAAGAAGTAGGTGTTTGTCCGACCACCTAACCACAATAAAATGATAATATTTTTTTTGTAAGATTTTAGATATAAGTAGAGGACTCATGTCCCAATGTGATGCATATTTTTTTGTAATTTGTTTCCAAGTAAATAATTAATTATGAATTTTTTATTACAACTTTTAAAAAATATAAAACTCATTATGTCTAACCACCTTAACTTGGTCAAAACTTCATGAAATTCAATTTTATTTTTAATCCTATAGTATGTGAAGCATAGAATGTGACACATGTTTCGGATCCAAAAAAATGTGATATCGTTTGAAAGCTATAGATGTTTTTCAATCAACCTATCAATCAGGACTTTAGTTGTAATTCAAATAGAAAATGAATAATAATGATAAAATTAAATTCAAAGTAAAGAATAATTTACATTGGTGGAAAGTTAAGAATCTCCTTTAAAAACCCTTTCCGTTTAATCAATTTTGGGTAAAAAAAAGTCCTCAACCACATAACCTACACATACCCATCATAACACCACTTTTTGGCCCATCACAATCTTGCACATACCCTCAACCTAGGAATATTTTATTTATACCTAAAAATGTAAGTCAGTTTTTATCTATAATAACCTATATCAATTTTCCTTAACTCCAAATTATTTGACTATGTTGATATCTTTATTTTCTTTGAAGTGATAGGTGAGGATGCAGTCTAGGATATCTTTGGGATTAGTAGTGGGATTATTAGGTTTTTAGATTTGACGAATGGGGGATGAGGAGATAATTTATTGGTCCACAAGACTCCTATTAATATCATACAAGTTATATTCAAGTTGGTCAACAAGACTAAGCTCATCACCATCTAAGATTGGTGGAGAGTTATAGAATGAGGACACGCTAGATGAAAGAGGATTAGGAAAGATTTAATAAGGATGAGTTAGATTGGATGACTAGATGAGATAGAGAATTGGATTATTAAATCTCATAATTTGGATTTGATTAAGCTTAGATTTGGTATAATATGTTTTTGAATAATTTATTGTTGAGGATTGGTATTAGAAGAATGGGATTTAAGGATTAAAATGAAGGATGAAATTTGATTTAGATTTAATAGGGATAGGTTGGACTAGAATTTGGATGAATGGATGAGGAGAAGGTAATTATAAGTTAAAAGTACTAAAATGTGAAAATGATTATTCATGAATGTGTTGATCCATGACCGTGAACCATGAATGCACTAATTTTCTCATATATGTAGGCATGCGCAAAAATATGGGGGACCAAAAAGTGGCCACCCCACTTTTTTGGCCCCATCAAAATCATAATGTGAGCATGATATAACATGCTCACAAGGGAAAGTAATAACAAGTGGGTTATAATATGCTCACATTATAATGTGCTTGATTTATTGCTTAGTAAAGCAATAAAAAGCAAAAAATATTTGTTATCTTATATTTCTCTGCATTTCTTCCTTTGCTTATTGTCTACAAACCCTACAAAGCACACTCAATTCTTGAAGAGCTATTTTTCACCAAATCTTTTCCAAAATGTCACAAGATGTCAAACAAGTTAAAGGAATATTTTTTTTAGCTTTTTATTGTCAAAACTATATTAAATAGGTAAGTTGAAGTTGTTTTTAATTAAAATTTGTTTAATTTTTAGGAATTGACAATTCACCCCCAAATCTTGAAAGTACTAATTCACCTCATCATGAAATCCTTCTTAAATAACCTCAAAAAATACCTCCTAGAATTCCTCATCATCCTCCATGAACACAATAAAATGTATTAGGGCAAATTGAAAATAATAGAAAAAAAATAGGATTATATTTCAAGGTTAAGAAATCCTACAAGAACAAACTCTCATATGACCAACCTTGCTCAATCATGACTAGTTGAACCTTATATGAATGGCATTATTGTTAGGTTAATATGATATTAACCTTGTAATCCTATGTCATTTGTATGTCTCCATGTTCCTTGGAATGTGTTCTAGGGGACATGTGAGAAAATATTTAGTTTTTTGCATGTTGTAAGTATATTTTAAAGAGAGGATTTAATTTTGATGAAGGTTACACATCAAAATTAGACAAGACACTTTCTTAGGAAACCATTATGAAATTTGGAAGATCTTGGATGGGGCACCAAATATTGGAGAAGAAATGGTGTCCATTGGTGTTCCATCGGGAAGCAAAAAGGTCATTAGAGCATTTAGAAGGTCAGGAGTTGGATAGGTTATGGGCTAGGTGCCCATGTGAGAGTCTTGTATTTCCAATTAACAACTTATTATGTCTTTTGGCTGTCCATAAAGAGGCACATGGGTTTTTCCAGGTAGTTCTTTACCTCTTGTTTTGGTTTACCTCCCAAAATTTATATAAATTGGATTCGTGAGATGGTAGTTTCATGTTGAATTCTTGCAACTAATAAAGTGTTGTTGGGTTGATCAGAGATCAATAGTGAAGTGTATTATTGTGTACTCTCATTTAAAGATTAGTAGCATACCTACCTGTTGTGCAATTTTTGCACACACGCCCCATCAGAGGCGGGGACCCTCTTTTTTTTTCTTTTGCATCTCTACCTCTTGGCTTGGTCAAATTTTGGTTTTTTTCTTCTTGGGATGTTATTTTGGGATTAAGTCTAGACTGGGTTTGATGAGGACAATATTTTGAGGCTCTAGGGGAAATTCGCCTATCTTGGAATTCAAAAATGGGGATTTTGAAGTGAATTTTCAATGTTATATGTAAATTTTTTTTGCACCTATGGATAGAGGATGAAAAATTAGGCCGGGTTGCTTTTTGAACTTTTTGAAAATTCCTTTTAAAAAAAGTTATGGAGTTTAGGGGATTTTGACCCTGCTTGGAAATGGGGGATTTCCATCCCTGATGAAAATCTCATTTTTGGAATTTCAAGACCCCCTCAAAATCTTGAAATTTTTGAAAAAGATTTTTTTCCCAAAATGGAAAATTTCCCAATGCAATATTTCCCGAAATGGAAAATTTCCAAAAATGGATTTTTTTCTTGAAATTTTAAAATGTTCCCGAAAATGAAATTCTTGAGATGGAAAAAATTTTGAAAATAAAAAATTTCCAAAAATGGAAAGTTTCCATAAAAAGATGTAAGGAGCTACTAATAATGATATCTATTTTTTAGGATTAAATAAAATATTAAAAGGGGGACTTGCATATGGATTCGTGCCAAAAGGGAAATCTAGAAGAGTTTAATTCAAATATTAAAAGTGGGGCCTGCATAAGAATCCGTGCCCATACTGTCTATAGCTGGAAGGAGTTTCTAGAAGACATGTGAAGCTGATTTCATCGTCCAATCAAAATTTTCATTAATGACAAGCTGACATAATATTGTTTTCTCATTATTCCATGATGTATCTGCTTTTATGCAATTGGATGATGATGTACCATGAGCTCCCAAATTAAATGTAACAACTTGATGCTTCTTGAAGTGCAATTGCAGCCATTGGATGAATTCAATCTGAGCCATTGGTTCAAAATGTAATTTTTTTATAAAAGGTCAGTGCCTTCTCATTTGTGGGAGGTTAGATTTTAGGGGTTAGAATAGCTGATTAGAGGTTGTAAAAAAGCCAAAATTGGCTAAGTTAGAGAAGTCAGTAGCTGTAGGAGATGAGAGACTTGAAATTGTTATGTAATGTTGGAGAAGTAATGCAATTGGGTTTTTCATTTGGCAAGCTTTGTATTACACTTTGACAATTTATGGTTTCTTGTTCTTGATTCTCAGATGTTAGATGTTAGTTTTCAGTTCTTTTGCAATAATGGTGAAATGTTAATGATGTTGATCAATCTCCGGTCCATAATTTTAGTAATTTGTTGATTGTAGATTGTTGTGTAAAGTTAGTATGGGCCTCATTTTTGTGCCTAGTTCAACTATAAATGTTTGTTCGTAATGCACCAGTTCTTGGGTATGTAGATGAATATTTATGGTTTGAAAATATTTAGTTTCCTTAGAATATTGCACCATTTCTGTGGAATTGTGGGTTTGTCCCTAATCAAGCAAAGATTGGTTTCATTGGGGATCTATCCATTTGCAACATTCATCATTGTTGTGACTGATCTTAGGTTTTAGTCTTAGAAATCTCTCTAAACCCTTATCTCTTTGGTTGTTTATTTTGAATTTGGGTTAGTTTTAGGATTGAAGGCATCACCATATTGTTACATCTGATGAAAGTAAACTTCCAACATTGTTCATTTGTAAGGTCCTTTGTGATTACCAACATTTTCACATTATCACTGAGTTGTTTATGCATTGTCAAGACCTGACATTAGAGACCTTGGGGCTATCTCTTGAGGCTTGTTGATAGAGATTTACCTTTCAAGAGAGATAGGATATTATATTGTGTCTGAGTTGTTGTGCAGAAAACACCCTCAACAGTACCCTATTTTCTCACGTGGATTTTTTCCCAAAAGGGTTTCTCCATTTAAATTTGGTGTCATATTTTATTTATTGATTTTATATTGTGATGTATGTTGCAATCACATGTTTAAATCTAATTTGGTAATCTTATTTTCAGATCTAAATTCACTTGCATAAGTTCATATTATTGCTTTCCTTCACCTTTTTGTCAATAATTATTATAACTCACTTTGGATGTTGAATAGGTTAATTTTGGGCATTTTATGTCAACACTTGGTGGTGGAGGTCCTCCTTGAATTTCCACTTAGGTAATATAGAGAATTTTGAATTTCAAAATAAAAATTGTATTTGGTAATTGAACAATGTTTAATGACTCAAAGGTTGTGTACATAGTTTGTAAGTATCATTTTTACTTTTTAATTAATTTTATTATGTACTTCATAATCTATGAATTTCGTTTGATCATGTTATTGGACTTTGAAAATATAGGCTAGTGGTGTCAATTAATTTTCTACATTCTCATGGTTGGTGTTGTTAGTAGAAAATTTAATATTTTGGAATCAAAGAGAAGCTTTTTATTTGAGTGGTTGAGTGAATATCCAACTCTTTTAGCTTTTATTAGTTCATTTCCAGTCCACCTATGATCAAAAAATTCACTTTTATTTCAAAGGCCTCCATCTTGGTTGCCCACTTGATTGTTCCTTTCACTTGTACTTATGTTAGAATTTTTCCAAAAATAACCATAGATTCCTTAGTATAATGATCTTGGTTTGATCCTAATCAACTTCAACTAGGTCCTAAGAGGTGCGTAAAAACCCTTTTTGGGATGGTGCTTAGGTCTTAAGAAGTTTTTAGGTCTTATGGAGTTCCTAACTTTATTCATCATCACATACCTCTTTTTATGACTTGAAATTCTTTATCAAACTTAAAAATCTTCTTAAGAAGCTCACATGTGTGGATCTACAACAATTTATCCTCTAAATAGTTGGTTGCATTGAATTTTTAACTTATACATGCAAATATAAAAAGGAAATATAGGTGCCTAAATATGGATTTCTATCCTTTAAGAAAATGTAATTGTACATACAAGGCTTTTATGCCACTTATTTTATTATTTTATTCTTTATTTTTTATCTTATTTGCTAAGTATTTTTTCCTTATATTATCATCAAAATAGAGATGCTTTTTATATTTTGATGTTAAGTGATTTTCAATCCTATTTCAATTTTTCATTTTCTCTGGATGGCGTAGATCCTAGTTTGTGAGTTGATTTGGTCTTCATGGGTCCTAGTTGACTTACATGTTCTAGATGCCTTTGTATGTTATTTCTAGTGTAAAAAAATATCATATGTTACATTTTCACATTTTTTTGGGCCCTTGTGAACTAAATGAATCCAATGGTGCCTTATTTGGGGTGTTGTAAAGTGTTTTCTTACAATTTCACACTAATCTAGGATTTTCATTAATAAATTGAGTATGCCTTATTTGGCCTTATTTTGCATCCACAAGACTTAATTAATGCATCTTTTCAAGGATAATCTTGACACATATGTAATGGCCAATCATAAATGAATGTTTTTGGATTATATGGCCTACATTTAGTGATATAGGAATCATACACCACCTTGGGAATATGGGTCCCACCTAATTTTTGAGGCCTTGATCTTGATTTCACATGAATCTAAGCATTTCTTAAAAAATATGTCCCAAGCTTAGCCTAATGGGACTCATACGCCACTCCTCGCATATGAGTTCCACTTAGCTTAGACCTAATTTAAATTAAAATTCTTGGTGGGATTTTATTCTCATAGATCTGATGTCAACTTGTAGTGTTGTAATTTCATGAAATTTAGCATAAAAGAGTATAAATACAAGGTATTTTCACATATTTTCTCTTAAGCTTTCAAGTATTCATGTATTCTAGCAAATTTGAGTTTACAAGAGCATTCAAGTGTTTACAAGATCATTCAAGATTATTCAAGAGCTCATTATCAAGTGTTTTGGAGCATTATTCAAGTATCAAGCATCATGTCAAAGTCATCATGCATCATGTTTTTTTTTAGCTAACATTTGTGATGCTGGGTTTTATGATTCAAGCAAGCATTCAATTCAAGATCCATATAATTCAAGAAAAATTCAAGATCTACATCCATTGGACCCATCTCATAAATGTTTACAACATTTATTTCTAGGGTTTGGTGAGTTGCAACATCACATTTTATTCATTCACCATTCCTCCTTTCTATTTGATTTCATTACAAGGTTTGATTACCAAAACAGGGTTCGACTAGGGAAAACCCCTTTCCACTAACAAATTAACATTTTTCCCTCTCTTTAGTGTGTGATTTGGAGATCTAGGATGAAGACCCTCTAAGAGAAATCTTGGAAAGAATTTTTTAGGTTGTAAAGTTGTCCAAGTTGTCACCTTGTTTAGAAGATCATCAAAAGACACCTATAGAGAAAAATTTAGCAATTTGGATCCAAAAATTAGGTGGAGAAGATAAAGCAAAGATTGAAGAGCAGATTTAGATCCTGATCCTTTGAAAAATCCAAGTAGGACTGATACACCACTTCTGGTGTATGAGTCCTAGTATAGTGGACTTTTCAGTTTTAAGGTGTTCTAGACTTATCTCTGCCAAATTTCTTTTCTTTCCCAGAAACCCTAATCTGGGACTAAATCTCCTAATCTAGTGTATGAGTCCTAGTAGGCATTAAATTCAACATTTTTAGCATTTCAGGTATTCAATCAAGTTTCTTTAGGTTTCCAGGTGCACCTTTATACTTTTACAATCTTCTATTCTATTTTGCATTCATTTCTAGGCCATCTATTCAAGTCTTGCATATCATTAGATTTTGCATGTTACTTCTCTTTCCAAGCCCTAACTTGGTGGTGAACCCCTTTTAGTCTTTAAACATACCCTAGGAAATCCCTATTGTAGATCTCTTCCCTCATTTCATCCTTGGATTGAGATCTCTATGGTTTCCTTGAATGAAAAGAGAAGAAAAAATATTGTTCTATGTCCTAAACTATAGAGCGACAAATTTCCATATTTCATTTTGTTGAACCTACATTTAGAACATTTCATTTTCTTATTTGGAGTGCGTCATAGTCCTAGATTTAGCTTGCATTAACTTTGTAGTAGGTTTTGCATTAGTTAATTGGCATTCTAGGGTTTCTAAATTTTTGCATTAGTGAAACTACATATAGGTTGCATTTTTGCATCTTGCATCATTGAATTTCATCTAAAATTTGTATTTTCATTTAGCCTAGACATCATCCAAACTAGAAAGCACAACTTTCACTTAGAATTTTTTGAAATCTTTGTAAAAACCCTAAACTAGGACTCATATGCCCCTTTGGGTGATTTAGTCCTATTACAATTAATTTTTCTTAATTTTTAGGTATTTTGTGGTGACTGTTATTCAACATTCAAACCCTTGAAAAACCCTGATTGGGACTCATATGCCCCTCTAGGAGATTTGGTCCCATTTTATATTTTAAGCTACATTTTACAACATTAAATTCTCTATTTCTGTGTTTCTGTTTGTTGTTGTTAGTTACCTATTTTAGTTTACAAAGTTTTTGTTTCATTCATTTCATTACATCTAGCTTCATTTGGTTCATTGCGTACATTGCATAATTTCAAAGTTTCATTTAAGAGCTTTTTCTTGCATTGCATTTCATCATGGATATGTGCTTTGGTAAGTTGTGGATGTCCTTGAAATCATTAGTAGATGTGTCAAGTTGTGCCTTTGGAAATGACCCTAATGAAATTGAATTTACTCATGCTCACTCGACTCCAAATTCATGTCCTCCTCGTGATGTTGACATCATTGGAGAAGATGATGACAACATGAATACATTCCTAAATGATTTCTTTAATAACCTTGGGAATAATACATCGTTTTGTCCATCCATGAAACAACTAACACCCCCTATCATCCCACCACTTGAGATGTTTGGTTACTTACATCTTGAAACTAAGATACAAGCTAAACATAAGTTCCCTACAATAGGTGAACCTAGTTCCTCTAATCAAGAAAACATTCAACCCTTCTACATTAACAAATTGAACAACACTCCCATCAATCTAGAAGAGACATATGGAAAAGGATTCACGATCTTAAGCAAACAAGGATGTGATACAACAAGTGTACATGAAATTCATCAACTCTTAGAGCTAATACCGATTGGAGATACTAAGGGATTAGGATATCAAGATCCTCCTCCCGACATGAGTATCCTGCTTCCTAATGAACAACCAATGCCTCTTAATGATGATAAGGATGATAGGATTGTCTTAGGTTCTCCTCCTCAACATTCAACTCAAGAAGTTGGTGAATCTAGCAAGCGACAAAGGCCTTACAAACTAAAGAAACTAAAATTCCCTTGTCCACCAACTACCACTGAAAGAACTTTGCAAATACTTTTAAACCAAGGATTGATTACATTACCACCCATAAGAGAAGATCGATCTCCAAATCCTAAGAATACAAACACACCACATTGTCGATACTATAGAATTCTTGGACACAATACTGATGAGTGCCATGCTTTAAAACAAATATTTAAAAAGTTTGATATCATAGAAATAGTCCCTTAAAGTGAGACCCTTTTGCTCCTTGCCATGTAATAGTTGTAGAATCATCATATTCTCACTATTACATGCTTTACATTCATTGCAAATCCTTTCAAAATGCAAGGATCTCTTTCCCATCACCTACCTCAAATTATTCTTGTCTTGCACACAGTGGGGGAAAGAATTAGATAGCCTTGTCCTAGTAATGCATCTATCATTGTCCCTTTCGACTAGTTATCTACCTTCGGTATGATGGCACTTTCAAAAAAATTGTAAATTTTAGTGTACTCATGTTAAAACCCTAATAATTCTAACCTAAAAATATTTGTTACATCTGATTGTAGGGTTCTTATATGAGGTTTAGGGTTTTGTTTATTTTTTTAATTGCTTGGCCTTCTATTTTGTTGTTGGATGCATAGTGTCTATTGTCTGTCATATTGGGGGAGGGAATTCTCATATTTACATCATCATGTGACTGATACCAAGTGACCGGTTTTTCTCTTAGGTATGAATTGTTCATTTTTATAGGGTTAGAGAAATGATTTTTGATCATTACATCCTTTGTTCTGCATGATTCCAAAATTGTGAGCCTATTGTTCTCGTGTCGCCCTAGAGAAGTTCCTTTTTTAGAACAACTTATGAGCATGTGCATAAAATTTTCACTTAAGTCCCGATGTCCCTTGTAACTATATTTCTCATCGCTGATTTATTCATAGGTTTACACTGTGAATTAGAGATGAGCAATGAGCAGTACTCCCCTTTGATATCACTCATCGCTAATGGCATATGATCCCTCAAAGTTGTAATAGCGATAAGCGATGTTCTTAAGCCTTATGCTCTTATCGCTCATCGCGGATGGCCATTGAAAAGGACATTTGTAATAGCGATGAGAATGTGTAGTTCCACCGTATGATTGCGAATATCTTGTGAAAGGTGGTTCTCACATTAACGATGTGCGATGAACCCTATTAATAATGTAAACCATTTATCGCTGATTGCTTGCACAATATATGAGGATAATCAACGATGAATGAAGACCTTATCGCTAATCGCAGATTCATCTCAAAACTTAAGTTCTAATTTAGCGATAAGCGATCGGTGCCTTCTAAAAGAGATTTTTTTTTCGCTAATTTTGACATGGTCATATGGGTGATATCTTTAGCACCATTTGTTCTATTCAGGTGCACGTGTCCAAGATCTGGTGTTTTCACAATATCTCTCATCACTGATGTGATCCTAGGGATAAAGTTTGAATTGGTGAAAGCACGATGAAGGGATATATGTGACCAGGAGTCTGGACATTAAATCAAGGGTTGAAGGCCATCACAAAGATGTTTTCATCATTGATAGAGCCGAGTGATAGTAAAACAAATCAATGGTAGGTGATAACCATTAATGAAAGGAGCAATGTGGCAGCCTCTTGGGGGATCTCGTGCAAAGCAAGAGGGGGATCAGTGAAAGAATTGGACGACTGTTGATAAAAATTTAAAGCACGATGATCCAATGAATAAAAAGCCTTATGTACTTCATCGATATTAATGAAGAGCATGAATTAGGTTGGTGATACATGCCAAATTTTTAGGACATATATGATTAAATCAGGGTTAAGGAATAATGTGTCAATATTTGAGATAACATTGCTACATTCAAGAAGCAAGTTGATAATAGTCAAAAAATGATGCTCATGGCCACCTTAGATGAAATTTTAATTGCTCTCAGATGAACGGTCTAGATTTAGGGCCAAACTGATGGGCTACCAGTTCGCTCACGCAAGGAGTTCTGCATCATTAATTCTACATGCTTGAAATCTCTATTTAATGTAGAATGATCGATGATTATTCTCATTATATTTTTAGTTTGTAGTGTGTGTTAGGCTAAGTGTGAAGGGTTGTTGGTTTATTTGTGGTAGAATTTCTCATCCTAGTTGGGTTTGTATGAAATTGAGTTCTTTGGTCTACTTAGGACTTTTATTGCTTGAATTGGTCGTTAGCATTGGGATTGGGGTGTTTTTCTTGTGGGTGTTGAACCAAAAGACCTTTTAATTATCATTCTGTAAGCTTAGAAAAAATGGGAAAAACTAGTGATGCAACCTCGCCTGTTAGGAGTCTAGTCGGTTAAGTATGTCAAAATGCCATGAGGAGGTAACTGAGTAGGAAACCATGGTTTCCCACAAAATTGTAAAGGGAAAAAGGAGGGATAGAGGCCATAAAAAGAAGAAAATTGTATAAAGTACTTACTACTTTAGAAATAGGACCCTTCCAGGGGAAGTGACTGAGCCCAAAGGCAAGGAACTGTCATTTCCAGTAAAAAATGCCAGAAAGAAGGAAAAGAGCTACCAGACTAGATAGGAAAGCAAAATTCTCTTATTGTGCTTTCTGACACTCATTCAGATGTTGAAGCTGAGACTGACTCAGACTATGGCCAGTACATCCATTCCCTAGTGCCATATGATAGTTCTGATGATGACGTGTTGGTAATACCTCCAATTGCAAATAGGACTAGGTTTGGTTAGGAATTTTTGAATGTCGATGACTCTGAATAAGGGTCACCTCCTAATTTAGTTTTTGATGACACCATGGTCGTTGCATAGGAGGTATTTGTTTTCATGTGTACATGGTTTGTCTTTTTCTTTCCCTTGTCGATGTGGAGGTTTATTCAGATGATATGAATTGAATCCTTTTTATTCCCAACAATGAATACTGTGATAGTGACGGCTAACATTCTACACATGTTTTTTGCCTCCCCTATTTTGAAATGATTACGTATGAAATCGCCTGGGGAGTCCTTTGAGGAGTTAGTTGAAATTAGGTTTTGAAATGAACTCAAAATGAAATTAAAATTGTAATTCAGTCGGGTGCTTGTTGCTCCCCTATTATATAAAAGGGGATTTCATGGCTAAAAAGAGAGAGAGTTAATAATTTTGAGTCGAGATTAAGGTCACAGTAGATACTAAGCTCTAGTAGCATAATATAATGTAAATAGATACTCTAGTAGATATATCAGAAGCAAGTCTATGATGCAAGTTATACTGCATATAAATCTTGAATATGTTTTACAATGAAATATCAGAAATAAAGAAGAATTTTACTCTCCTCTGTGTTTTCTCCCAAGTTATGAATGAATATTGTTAATGAAAGCTTCATTTGTCTTTTGTCATTTGTATGGAATGTATGATTTTTTTTGCTCTTCAATTTAATGAATTGATTAAATGCTGAAATGAGCTCATTGGTTTGTGAGAAAAGCATATAGGATTTAGTAAGGAAGTGGTATTCTAAAAATACAGTGAGTTAGATGTTACAAAGTAACACTCTAATGGTCCACTAATTTCTGAATTTCAATCAAGATTGTATTACCAGATCATTACCAGTTATAATTCTTTTTCTGCCTTAGATGAAGCAATGACTATCTGGTTAGTTTATCTTATGGTCAGTTGAGTCAGTATTGAATTGGACCAAGGATTTAAGATGAAAAATGATTCAACATACTTTAAATTACAATGTCCCAACTCTAATTATGAAGGAGCACTTCTTGAAAATAAATAACACTTCTATCTAAGGTTTTCCAAGCTTTTGATAAGGTGATTTTCATGAAATTGTGCATCTGTGTGAGGAAATACTCTTAACTAAGTGTGAAATATTATGAGTATATAGGGATTACCCTCCTTGGTTCTCATAGAGCCTGAAGAGAAGAAGTAAAGTAGTAACTACTCTACTTAAGTGTTGGCCAATCCTCACCCTAGTTGATAATTGGGTCGTGGCAAGCTCATAGGTTAGGACTAAGATTAAGTTTGGTTCTAAAAAGATAACCAACAAAAATGGCGATTCCATTGGGAACACTTTTGTATCCTTGATACAAATATGTCAAAGACCATTTTAAAGAATCAAGACAAAAATGAACATTTGGTTCAAGTATTAAAGAAGTTTCAAATCTGCAAGGTGGTTTGTGTGGCCCTGTGGTGACTTTGCTGGAAGAACTCATATAAAGATATCCTTTCTTTGAATGTTTTCCTCTTGTTGAAGAGGTGGTGACTCTGTTCTACAATTTTTATACATGATGGGTTGATGTTTGTAACTTGAAAAGGCTCTATTCAAAGTTACGGTCACTAGAGGTGTTAAGGTACATAGTTCTCTGCATATTTTCATTTATTGAACTTGTCATATGGATTGCATCTGCTGTTCCAATTGAAGTTTTATTCACAAAGTAGCAAGTATGGATGGTTAGAATGAAGTAGTGTATCTCAAGGATTGCTATCTATTTATAGTTATTCCTCAATTTGTCATGGTTATGCTTGTGCACCATTACTTGAAATTAGATTTGCATACATCCATGGATTATAAAAGAGAAATAACCATGCCATTAGAAACGTGGATGCATATTGTCAAGAAGCTTCATAAGTCTGAAAACCCTCAGATAGTTGATACCAAAGGAAGCATGAACCTAAGTGTGAATAAGCCTAGGATTAGGCTGGAATGGAAAGTTGTATTAGAAAAGGGAGTTAGAGAGTTAAGCAAAAGGCACCTGATTGCTATACAAGCCTAGTTAAGAGATAATCATACTAGATCTACTAGTCAAGTTGTTACACCTTTTGTCAATTATTTTGACTCATTATATGATCAATTAGACTTGTCATGGATTGATTATAAGGTTAAAAATATGCCATCTAGAGTCTATAAGAAGATGCCTAGGTGTAATGGATATAATATATGTGAAGGAGATGCACATGTCCAAAGTTTCTATAATTTCATGGTAAAAAATTCATTTGGAGATCAGGATATGTGGATGAGATTTTTTGTTGGATCCCTTGAAGCTAAAGCTAAGGATTGGTACTTAAGTTTTCCTAAGAAGTCCTTCCCTTGCTGGGATAAGCTAGTGGATGCTTATAGAGAAGAATTTTCAAAAGAACCTTCTGATCTTGTCACAAAGTTAAAATAACTCAAGAAACAAGATGAAGAGTCAAGCATTGCTTTCAGTCACAGGTTTGATGTTTCTCTTTCACTAATCCTTGAAAGTTCCAAACCTAGTACATCATATTGCATTCATATGTATTTTGAAGCTTTTGAGGAGGGATCTAGTGTATTTTTGAAGGATTTTAAAATTTTGAATATGCAAATGGCTTACACATGCTTAGAGAATATGGAAAAAATAAGAAGTGAATATATGCAAATTTTACTATCTTTAGTTGTGGGTAAACATGTTGATGAAAACAACAGTTGTATGGATACAAATGATCAAATTTATTTAGTTTTAAATACAGACAAGTATGTCCTTGAAAAAGAGGAGGTTAAGAGTGTTACCATGTTAACCACTGGTGCTCCTAATTGTGAAAATGTTTCTCTTTATTTTCAAGAAGACATAAATGATCAAATCAATGATGAAACTTAGTCTATAAAGTTTCTAAGTTTTGTGATGCAGGAGCATCCAGTGGTGTGAGGGCAATCTTGCATCACCCAAAAGATGATTTCCATTTTTTGTTCCTGTTGTTTTCTTTTTGTAGATGTTTTTTTTATTTCTGGATACCCTTTTCATCGAATAAGAGTTTCCAACTTCAGAACTACTTTTCTGCTTTTTCTGCTCAACTGCTATTTTTAGCAGGTTTGCATTTGAAGTCGTGGGAAGACAGAAATTTATGGGAAGGTTCGGGATGGAAAAATACACAGTCTGGTGAAAGAATCAGGTCAAGATCATTCACGACTTGAAAGTTATTCAAGTTCCAATTTCTGCTTTTTGCCCTGAAAAACCTTCCGAGCTCAGTTTGAGGCACCAAACGATCCCGGATGGGCCTGAAAATTTGCGAAATTGCCAAAGTAGTCCGCCAAAGGCCTTAATTTATGGAAAATATTCTTTTCGAGAGCTTTCCGAAAAGGTATTATCATTGAAGATCTGACAGTCGGATTAAAAGTTATGGCTGCCGGAAATTGGTGCATATTTTAGAAATGTGCTAATTTTCAACTGTGAATTTAACTTGAATTTCAAATTGTAATTTTGGCGCCAAACCGTCAAAAATCTTATCTCGAAGGTTGTTTTTAGTTCCAAACTGAAATGGGTCTATTTAGGGGCTTGTTTCTGATTTTTGGGTAACTTTTTGGGGAAAGAAGTTCGCATGCTGTGAAAGGGGATCTGGGTAATTTTCTGTAAGTTAGTAATTTGCATGTAATACAGAGCTTGGGGATTTGAGATCCTCTGCATGTAAGAAGTTCAATATTTATGAATAAAATATTATTCTCTATTTTGTGAGTGTATTTCGTGTCTCGGGTTTGCTCCCTCGTCAATTAGTGTCAGGCCAGGTTTCTTGGCGTGTGAGCAGGATCCCATGCGTCGTGAGGCGGTTACTGAGGACCATGGTTGTGGGTTCAAGATCTTCAAGATGCCTCCAAGAGTGATGCCTGGTAGGCGTGGTGGTGCCAGAGGTGGCCGAGGTGGTAGAAATGCTGATGGAAGAGATCCATTAGCAGCCGAGGGTTTCAGAGCCCTCCAGAGACAAATTGATGCATTGCAAGAACAGATGAGAAGAGGGTTAAACCCGGGAAGGAGAGGAGAAAGTGAGGATGAAGATGAGGTGGAAGATTCAGATGTAGAAGAGGAAGAAGAATTGATCGATCAAGATCAGATGCGGTTGATAAGGGCCATTTCAAAGATCGGAAAAAGACCCAGAATTGAAGTCGATTATTCGGAAGTGAACCCGGAGAGTTGATCGAGTTTAAGCACTCTCTTCTTGGGTCAGCTAATAAAATTCCATTGTTCATTTGTGCTTGTTTATGTTTTCCTAGATCCTTCTAGTTTCTTATATGGTATTATTTTCATAAGCCAATGAGCATATTTTTTGAAGTAAGTTTTATTGAAAGAGTGTCATATTTTAAAAATATTAAGTTAATTTATATAATTAATGAATTGAAATTTTAATGTTTCTTTATTGTTTTAATATCATTTTATATATAATTATTTCAATTTTTTAAAAATATTTGTTATTTAAGAAGTGTCTTTTATATTATTTTTTTATTCAAAAAATTAACTTTTTTTTAAAGTTTTATGAAATAGAAAAGAAAAATCTAAAATGTAAAAGCAATATATATATATCAATAAATTTTGAATATTTTTGAATTATTTTGAATATTATTTTATATCTAATATATTTTTATTATTTTAAAATTTTAAAAAATATATGTTATCTAAGAAATGATGTATTTTTTAATTCAAAATAATTTACTTTAATCATAATTTAAATTTTATGTTTCTTTTTTAAAATAAGTTTTATGAAATAGAAAATAAAACATTGTGGATTTTTTAATCAATTATTGATTCATTCTAACTATTCTTAAATATTATTTAATTTAATTATCATTTTTTGTTTTCTAAATATTATAAATAGTGATAGACATAATTTTTTACTCACCATTTTTCAATAAGTATGATACTGCAATTCTTATGGAAAGACAACTTAATTATATACTTTTTAAAATACTATTTTGAAGTGATATTATACAATCTTTTAGGAATAATGAAAAAATATACTAATAATTTTTTATATTTATTTAGGTTAATTAAATAAATATTTTAATTAAGTATTATTTAATTTAGATAATAGAGTTGGGGTTGTTACCTAAAATAAATATTAAATCAAATATAAATATTAAAACAAATTAAATATGGTACTTAGCTTAAAATTTCATAAGTGGGAATGTTACAATGGTTGTCAATAGTTGATTCAAACAAATATATTAGACTTTACAATCAATTACTATCTGGATAACTTGACTAAAAAATTGATCTTTGTGTATGTGGTCCTAAACTTGTGTGCAAACCTAATTTAAAATTCACATATCTATTCTAGAAGAATATGCAATAGATTGAAATTCATTTTGTCTCAACTTTTACTATCTAAATGTGCATAAGGAAAAATGATATTTATAAAAACCTTTGAATTTTTTAATCATAGGGGTTAATTTCTCCCCATTCCAACCCCTAATAAACTAGCTTTCATCTCTAAGTGAAAGAATCAAGAAAAATATGAAAAAATATTAAGTATTCCTAAAATGATATATGTAAATGTTGTTAGATCTTTTTCATTCTCCAAAATATAAGACATCATTTGT
>VDFB02194526.1:0-44273 GCA_007258455.2 Sequoia sempervirens | reverse complement strand
ACATAGTGCACTTAAAAGTATAGTCTCGAATCGTGATACCACCAAGAAGTTAAGTAGGATACTTTTGGAGGACTTTGTGGAAAAAGTTGAAGATAGAGTTGAAGTTTAGTTCTGCACACCATCCACAAACTGATGGGCAGACTGAGGTTGTGAATAGAAGTCTGGGTAACCTACTGAGATGCTTGGTAGGAGATAAACCTAAGGGATGGGACTTAATCTTACCCCAGGCAGAATTTTCTTACAACAATTCTGTCAATAGAAGTACTGGTAGATCACCGTTGCAAATTGTGTATGGGGGTAGTCGGGGCTGAAGCTCCAGAATTGAGGAAGATGGACCAAGAGAAGAAAACTAGTGCTGAAGCCGAAGAATTTGCAGAGCACATCAAGAATATACATGAGAATGTCAGAGAACATATCAACAAGATGAATATGCATTATAAGGCTAAGGCAGATCAGAAAAGGAGGTATAAGGAGTTTCAGATTGGTGATGAAGTGATGGTCCACTTGAGGAAAGAAAGGTTTCCAGTGGGAACCTATAACAAACTGAAGATGAAGAAGTTTGGTCCCTGTAAAATTGTGAAGAGGCATGAATCGGGGAATGCATATGAGGTAGAGTTGCCAGATGGATTCAACATTTCCCCTGTGTTCAATATTTTAGATTTGACAGAGTATCATGAAGGTGGCGCAGAGGAAACACCTACAATGGAACAGTTTGGCATTCCAGCACCTACTTCAGAGAAGGAGGAGATTGAAGAAATCCTAGATAGCCGTGTGGGAAGGAATACCAGAAACAGACAGTATGAAGAGTATTTGGTAAAATGGAAAAGGAAGGCACGGTGGAAGATTTCTTCTTGAATTTGTCTAAGGCGAGTTGGCCGTTTGGAGTTTTCCTCAACCATCAGAGACGTGACGGGGTCACTTCTCAAATTACCCTGGGTGTCTGATGCAGGAGCATCCAGTGGTGTGAGGGCAATCTTGCATCACCCAAAAGATGATTTCCATTTTTGTTCCTGTTGTTTTCTTTTTGTAGATGTTTTGTATTTCTGGATACCCTTTTCGTCAAATAAGAGTTTTGCCGCTTCGGAACTACTTTACGCGCTTTTACGCTCAGCGCTATTTTTAGGGGTTGCATTGAAGTCGTGGGAAGGCAATTTATGGGAAGGTTCGGGATGGAAAAATACGGTCACAGTGAAAGAATCAGGTCAAGATCATTCACGACTTGAAAGTTATTCAAGTTCCAATTTCTACTTTTTGCCCTGAAAAACCTTCCGAGCTCAGTTTGAGGCACCAAACGATCCCGGATGGGCCTGAAAATTTGCGAAATTGCCAAAGTAGTCCGCCAAAGGCCTTAATTTATGGAAAAATCTTCTTTTCGAGACTTTCTGAAAAGGTATTATCATTGAAGATCCACGGTCGGATTAAAAGTTATGGCTGCCGGAAGTTGTGCATATTTTAGAAATGTGCTAATTTTCAACGAATT
Organism: Sequoia sempervirens; assembly: GCA_007258455.2. Taxonomy (NCBI): domain Eukaryota; kingdom Viridiplantae; phylum Streptophyta; class Pinopsida; order Cupressales; family Cupressaceae; genus Sequoia; species Sequoia sempervirens. The sequence goes on along the minus strand of VDFB02194526.1, from coordinate 42,793 downwards.
TAACTTGAATTTCAAATTGTAATTTTGGCGCCAAACCGTCAAAAATCTTATCTCGAAGGTTGTTTTTGTTCCAAACCGAAATGGGTCTATTTAGGGGCTTGTTTCTGATTTTTGGGTAACTTTTTGGGGAAAGAAGTTCGCATGCTGTGAAAGGGGATCTGGGTAATTTTCTGTAAGTTAGTAATTTGCATGTAATACAGAGCTTGGGGATTTGAGATCCTCTGCATGTAAGAAGTTCAATATTTATGAATAAAATATTATTCTCTGTTTTGTGAGTGTATTTTTGTGTCTCGGGTTTGCTCCCTCGTCATTTTGATAGTAGTAATATCTTGATCTATCTTGATTTGCAACTTGGTAAGGCATGTGTTTCTATTGGAGGACAAGAGGAAGAAATAGTTGAAAGAATTGGCCAGGATTGTGGTCTATTGAGTAGTGAACACATTTAAATTTTGTTAACCATTGAATATCAGAAATATGCACATATGAGTAACCCTCAGTTGTTGTGTAATACTCATATTGATTTTGACAGTGATAATGCTTTTTATTATAAAAGATATGAAAAATGGGTATTTGATATTCCTTCCAGTTATGAAAAGACATGTCACCATGGTGATAATTTGGGTAATGACAAACAACTATTTGATTTCAATGATGCATTGTATGATGAACATGGATGTGAGCAAGGTGATGCAAATTCAGAAACTGGTGTTGATGAGTTGAGAACAATAGATAACCATGAAGCTTATGTATCTGATAAGCTAAAATATGAAAGTCCCAATACAGATTTGAATGAGTATCTATTTCCTGATTTAAATGAGCCTAGTTATGAGTTTTTTCATGTGGATATAGAGGCTGATTTAAAGGAGAAATCATATTATCTTTTGGAACCAAAATTACTCACTTTTGAATAGGCTTTGGATTCCAAAGATGTTGATATGTTGTGTTCAGAAGATGATAAAGTAAGTAAGAATAAGGACAGGGTAGAGATCATTGGTGATTCTCTACACCTCCATATTAAGGCACAGTTACAATGTGTGCTAATGTATGAGTGTGTTTCTCTACACACACTTGAAAATAGTTTGCATGATGAGTATAATTTTGTGATTAGTTCCTATGATTGTTTCACTTTTAACATGCAAACTAATATGAAGATTGAGCCTAATAGTACCAGCTACTTGGTAGAATATGAGTGTCAAATTCTTCAGGTGAATGAAAACTCCTTGCATTGTGGTAATAGGAAAAACATTGAGGAAGGTTGTTTTACAATTAACAATGTCTTGAATGATAAAAATTATGAGTTACTATGCATGGTAGTTGCAAGCTTGTTAGAAATGCTAGCATAATTTGTCAGGAATATTGTAGTAATGTTTTCAGATTGTATTCAATGAAGTGTTATGAGAACTTTGTTTATGACAGAGATAAGAGCAGGCCTACAAGTTTTTTAGTGGCCTTGGGCCATCAGGTATGGTTTGACTTGTCAAACCAGAGTAGTTGGGGGTAGAGATGACTTTTTCACTCCGTTACCCAATGGAGTAGGAACTTGGTCTGCTTCTCCCAAAAGATCTCAATTCTCACTCTGTTCACTAAGGAATAGACATCCCTAGAAAGAGCCATTTATGGCACTTTCAAAAAAATTGTAAATTTTATTGTACTCATGTTAAAACCCTAAGAATTCTAACCTAAAAATCTTTGTTACATTTGATTGTATGGTTCTTATATGAGGTTTAGGGTTTTGTTTATTTTTTTAGTTGCTTAGCATTCTATTTTGCTATTGGTTGTATAGTGTCTATTGTCTGTCATATTGGGGGAGGGAATTCTCATATTTACATCATCATGTGACTAACACCAAGCGACTAGTTTTTGTCTTAAGTTTGAATTGTCCATTTTTATAGGGTTAGAGAAATGATTTTTGATCATTACATCCTTTGTTCTGCATGATTCCAAAATTGTGAGCCTATTGTTCTTGGGTCGCCCTAGAGAAGTTTCTTTTTTAGAACAACTTTTGAGCATCTGCATAAAACTTTCACTTAAGTTTTGATGTCCCTTGTAACTATATCGCTCATCGCTGGTTTATTCATAGGTTTACACTATGAATTAGTGATGAGCGATGAGTAGTACTCCCCTTTGATATCACTCATCACAAATGACATCTGATCCCTCAAAGTTTTAATAGCAATAAGTGATGTTCTTAAGCCTTATGCTCTTATCGCTCATTGTGGATGGCCATTGAAAAGAACATTTGTAATAGCGATGAGTGATGTGTTGTTGCACCGTATGATCATGAATATGTTGTAAAAGGTGGTTCTCACATTAGTGATGTGCGATGAACCCTATTAATATTATAAACCGTTTATCCCTGATTTCTTGCATAATATATGAGGAGAATCAATGATGAATGAAGACCTTATCGCTCATTGCGGATTCATCTTAGAACTTAATTTCTACATTAGCGATAAGCAATTGGTGCCTTCTAAAAGGGTTTTTTTTTTCTTTCGCTAATTTTGACATGGTCTTATGGGTGATGTCTTTGGCGCCATTTGTTCTATGTAGGTGCATGTGTCTAAGATCTAGTGTTTTCACAATATCTCTCATCGCTGATGTGATCCTAGGGATAAAGTTTGAATTGGAAAAAGCACGATGAAGGGACAAATGTGACCGAGAGTTAGGACATTAAATCAAGGGTTGAAGGACATCAAAAAGATGTTTTCATCATTGATAGAGCTGAGTGATAGTAAAATAAATCAATGGTAGGTGATAACCATTAATGAAATGAGCAATGTGGCAACCTCCTTGGGGATCTCGCTCAAAGCAAGAGGGGGATCAACAAAAGAACTAGATCACTGTTGATAAAACTTTAAAGCAAGACGATCCAATGAACAAAAATCCATCACATAAGTAATTTCATCGCTAATGAGCACCTTAGGATTAGGAAAGGATAAAAAATGAAGCGAGGAGGAGTGCAAGAAAAGTTTCTCTCTAAATTGGCCTTATGTACTTCACCGATATTAATGAAAAGCACGGATTAGGTTGGAAATACATGCCAAATTGTTAGGACATATGATTAAATCAGGGTTAAGGAATAACGTGTTAATATTTGAGATAACATCGTTGTTTTGAAGAAGCAAGTTGATAATAGTCAAAAAATGATGCTCATGGCCACCTTAGATGAAATTTTAATTTCTCTCAGATGAACGGTCTAGATTTAGGGCCAAACTGATAGGCTACCAGTTCACTCGCGCAAGGAGTTCTGCATCATTAATTTTGCATGCTCGAAATCTCTATTTAATGTAGAATGATCGATGATTATTCTCATTATCTTTTTAGTGTGTAGTGTGTGTTAGGCTAAGTGTGAAGGGTTGTTGGTCTATTTGTAGTAGAATTTTCTTGTCTTGGTTGGGTTGGTATGAAATTGAGTTCTCTAGTCTACTTAGGACTTTTATTTCTTGAATTGGTCGTTATCACTGGGATTGCAGTGTTTTTCTTGTGGGTGTTGAACCAAAAGACCTTTTAATTATCATTCTGTAAGCTCAAACAAAATGGGAAAACTAGTGAGGCAACCCCACCTGTTAGGAGGTCTAGTTGGTTAAGTATGTCAAAATCCCTTGAGGAGATAACTGAGCAGGAAACCATGGTTTCCCATGAAATTGAAAAGGGAAAAAGGAGGGCTAGAGGCCATAAAAAGAAGATAATTGTATAGAGTACTTACCGCTTGAGAAATTGGACCCTTATGGGAAGTGGCTAAGCCCAAAGGCAAGGAATTGGCATTGCCAGTAAAGAAGGCTAGAAAGAAGGAAAAGAACTACTAGACTAGTTAGGGAAAGTAGAATTCTCTTATTGTTCTTTCTAACACTTGTTCAAATGTTGAAGCTGAGACTGACTCAGACTATGGCCAATATATCCGTGAACCCTAGTGCCATATGATAGTTCTGATGACGACGTGTTGGTAATACCTCCAATTACAACAAGGACTAGGTTTGGTTGGGCATTTTTGGTTGTCGATGACTCTGAATAAGGGTCACCTCCTAATTTAGTTTTTGATGACACCATGCTCATTGCATAGGAGGTATTTGTTTTCATGTGTCGATGGTTTTTCTTTTTCTTTCCCTTATTGATGTGGAGGTTTTTTTAGATGATATGAACCGAATCCTTTTGTTCCCAATAATGAATGTTGTGATAGTGATGGCTAACATTCTACACATGTTTTTTGCCTCCCCTATTCTGAAATTATTACATATGAAACCGCCTGGGGAGTCCTTTGAGGAGTTAGTTGAAATTAGGTTTTGAAATGAACTTAAAATGAAATTGAAATTGTAATTTAGTTGGGTGCTTGTTTCTCCCCTATTATATAAAGGGGATTTCATGGCTGAAAAAAGAGAGAGAGTTAAGAATTTTGAGTCGAGATTAAGGTCACAATAGATACTAAGCTCTAGTAGTAGAATAGAATGTAAATAGATACTCTAGTAGATATATCAGAAGCAAGTCTAACATGAAAGTTATACTGCGTATAAATATTGAATATGTTTTACAATGAAATATCAGAAATAAAGAAGAATTTTTTCTTTACAAAATTTTACTCTCCTCCGTGTTTTCTCCCAAGTTATGAATGAATATTGTTAATGACAACTTCATTTTTCTTTTGTCATTTGCATGGAATGTATGAATTTTTTTTGCACTTCAATTCAATGAATTGATTGAATGCTAAAATGAGCTCACTGATTAGTGAGAAAAGCATATAGGATTTAGTAAGGAAGTGGTATTCTGAAAATAAAATGAGTTAGATGTTACAAAGTAACACTCTAATGGTCCACTAATTTCTGAATTTCAATCAAGATTGTATTACTGGTTATAATTCTTTTTTTGCCTTAAATGAAGCAATGACTATCTAGTTAGTTTATCTTATGGTCAATTGAGTTAGTATTGAATTGGGCCAAGGATTTAAGATGAAGAATGATTTGAAATACTTTAAATTACAATGTCCCAACTCTAATTATGAAGGAACACTTCTTGAAAATAAATAACACTTCTATCTAAGGTTTTCCAAGCTTTTGATAAGGTGATTCTCATGAAATTGTGCATCTGTCTGAGGAAATAATGTTAACTAAGCATGAAATATTATGAGTATATAGGGATTACCCTCCCTGGGTATCATAGAGCATGAAAAGAAGAAGTAAAGTAGTAACTACTCTACTTAAGTGTTGGTGAATCCTCACCCTAGCTGATAATTGGGTCGTGGCAAGCTCATAGGTTAGGACTGAGATTAATTTTGGTTCTAAAAAAATAATCAACACGGTATACATGATTGGATGTGGATGACCAACTAATAGGTTGACTCACATGTGCCTTACTAGTCTTTTGCATTATTTTTCGTTCATTTTCTATGTGTGATTGCATGTGTGTAATGTGATCCCCTGTACTGTTTTGTTTGATCTCTCTCTCTCTCTCATGAAATTCCTCTATTTGTACCTACATTCTTCTCTATTTCATAAATATTTTACTTTTTTATTTATCTTTTCTTTGTCTTGTGGTTTCCTTTTTGGGGTGACACAAGGCATTGATACATTTAGGTCTCTTCCATGTTGACCCAAAATATTTTCTTTTATCTTTTCATTTGTCTTGTGTTTTCCTTTTAGGGATGACACAAGGCGTCGAGACATTCATGTCTCTTCCATGTTGACTCAAAAGTTTTTTCTTTTTTTTCACTCCCATTGTGTCATTGTTCTAGTTCCATGAGTATTTGGGGAATGATGACAGTTTCAAGCTCTCTTAAAACATTGTAGCAAGAACATAATGACTCCAAATTCATGGATCCCTCAAGTGTTTGGAATTTTATTTCAGGGGCAACCCCTCTTTTACTTTTCATGACGCAACTTTGTTTGGAAACATATGTTGGAAGAATGAAGAAGGATGATCATCTCTACAGTTTTGTGTTGTCATTGATGTCACCATGTTGTGTTTGCAAGTCTATGTTAGTGCTTGATCCATTATTTTGGTCCAGTATCTGAATCGGTACTCAAGCTGCATCCTTTGGTATTCTAGTCTGCAATCCTCCGTAGTTGGTAGTTGATGCGGTTTTGGGAAACTATTTATGGTTGTTGAAGGCATGTAAATAATTTCTTGTGCTTCAGTGCTCGTACGATGTATTGGAATTATTTTGTTGTTTGATTCTTGCCATGAAGTCTATTTCTAGTAGACTTCTTGGATTGGTTGTGATATGATGAATTAATTTTGTTATGCAGATATATGTGCGACCTATCTTAGGTCTATGCCAACATGATGTAGCATGCTAAGCATTTGAATTGCCATTTGGGAATATTTTTTGAATGCTTGAAGATGATAGGTTGGTATTTTTGGTAAGAAAATAAATGCATCTAATTAGGCTGACCTAATTGATGCTTGTAGATAGATCAAGTATATATATGTGTTGAATAGTCTTTGAGGGGAATATCTGTGAGTGTGTGATTGATGAAGTAGTAGTAAATGAAAAAGTGAAGAAGAAAAAAAATGATGAAGGGTGTCAAGTCAGTCTATTGAGCATCACCAAAACTACACCAACACTTGTTAGGTGCATTATTTTAAGTTCATTTTGGCTGTGAAGCCCAATTTTGTTTTGTGAATCCTTTTTGTAGGAAGTGAGCCTCCCTTGTAAGTAGTGAGCTTTTGTATCTGGACAATGAGTCCTCTTTAGGGCAGTGAGCCTTATATATATTTCTAAGTTTTAGAACTATTTTATATTGTGAGTTAATCCTCACTATGGTTTTTCCCTCCTTGGTTTTTCCATGTAAAATCTAGTTTTTAGTGTGTTAATTTACTTTCTATTTTGTGTATCTTATGCTCATGCTTAATAACAAAATAATGTGGTTGTGGAATTGATAAGTGTTGAAAATCTAAGTTTTGAATTTGTGACAACTAATTCACCCCCCCTCTTATTTGTCCTGCACCTATTAACAACATATGACCTGGCATAGGGCTTTCCAAGTTAGCTCTCATGTCCTCTTTATTGTTAGCATTTATCATTTGATACTTTGAAGTAATTTCTCACAACATGGTGTTTAGTAATTCCTTTAAAGTGGGCGCATATATCAAGGCATTATTATTTTTGCATTTCTCATGTTTCATTGTGTAATCTTCTTACTTCATGTGATCCGTCTTTCACTTTGTGGATGGCGTTGGGTGTGATGTCCCTCAAGAGTGTGATCTCTCTTAGTATAATATATTCCTCTTAATGGCTTGATGCGACATAGTGCATCCCCTAAGTTGTAAATCTTCTATTCTTTGATTGGTCCTCTCTTGGAGACATTAGGCACAATGTTCCCTAAGTTAAGACCTTACATGAACTAAGTAAGACTCCTTTGAACGTGCTTTACAATTTTAGTTATATGGTAACATTGCATAATACACATTGCATGCTTGTGGAGCCACCTTGTTTGTTCATGAATATCAATCATACGAAGCTTTGCTTGCCTCATGAAGCTCAAAGTTCATTGTTGTGTGGTGTCTTATCAAATTTATCAAGAGGTATAGCTTTGCTTTGGTTGTATAGGAATCCAAACTTAGGCATGACTTTCCCATAGCCACTTGCTTGTGTGTGTGAGCACATACCAACAATGTGTGTATGTGTCTCACCTCTTTGGATACTCACCCAGTGGACAACCTAAAGTTTTGTTGCCTCAGAGTGAGCGTGTTTTTTTTTAGACAAATAGCTTAGATTTGATCCACAACATGCAAGAAAAATAGTCAAAGCTTGATCCACCCCCTTTTTTCTTTTTCTTTTCTCTTTCTCTTTGACAGTGCATGCGTGTACCTTGTTATTGCTTCTTATATACTTTTTTATCTATGTTTTTTTGTGCCTATGTTAGTTTTCCATAGGATCTTGATCCTGGGGGCTTGTGCAACCCTCTTGGTCATTGCCATCCTATCCTACTAGCATTGGTACACTTGGACCCCTCTTCATGCAAGTTCATCTACTTTAGTGTGAGTTTGAATCAAGTTCCCCCTCTCACTAAAGTGGGGGCTAAATGTAGTGTCAAAAAATGCCATCTATTACATTTTCACACTTGTTTGGGCCCTTGTGAATTAAATGAATCTAATGGTGCCTTATTCGGGGTGTTGTAAAGTGTTTTCTTACACTTTCACACTAAGCTAGGGTTTTCATTAATAAATTGGGCTTCTTTATGCCTTATTTGGCCTTATTTTGCATCCACAAGCCTTAATTAATCCATCTTTCTTGATTTCAAATGATTCTAAGCATTTCTTGAAAAATGTGTCCCGAGCTTAGCCTAATGGGACTCATATTCCACTTTGAGAATATGAGTCCCTCTTAGCTTAGACCTAATTAAAATTAAAATTATTGGTGGTATTTTATTCTCCTAGCTCTGATGTTGGCTTGTAGTGTTGTAATTTCAAGAAATTTGGCATAAACAAGTATAAATACAAGGTCTTTTCACATATTTTCTCCTAATCTTTCAAGTATTCATGAATTTTAGAAAATTTGAGTTTACAAGAGCATTCAAGTGCTGATTATCAAGTGTTTTGGAGCATTATTCAAGTATCAAGCATCCTGTCAAAGTCATCATGCATCATGTTTTTTTTTAGATAACATTTGTGATGTAGGGTTTTATGATTCGAGCAAGCATTTAATTCAAGATCCATATCATTCAAGAAAGAGTCAAGATCTACATCCATTGGAGCCATCTCATACATGTTTGAAACATTTGTTTCTAGGGTTTGGTGAGTTGCAACATTACATTTTTTTCATTCTTCATTCCTCCTTTCTATTTGATTTCATTACAAGGTTTTATTACCAAAACAGGGTTTGACCAAGGAAAACCCCTTTCCACTAACAAATCAACATTTTCCCCTCTCTTTAGTGTGTGATTTGTAGATATAGGTTGAACAACCTCTAAGGAGAAAGATTGGAAAGAATTTTTCAATTTGCAAAGTTGTCCAAGTTGTCACCTTGTTTAGAAGATCATTAAAAGACACCTTTAGAGCAAAATTCAACAATTCAGATCTAGACATTAGGTTGAGAAGACAGAGCAAAGATTGAAGAGCAGATTCAAATCCTAATCCTATGAAAAATCCAAGTAGGACTAATATGCCACTTCTATTGTATGAGTCCTAGTATAGTGGGCTTTCTAGTTTCCAGGTGTTCCAGACTTATCTCTACTAGATTTTTGTTCTTGCCCAGAAACTCTAATCTAGGACTAAATCACCCAGTCTGGTGTATGAGTCCCAGTAGGCATTAAATTCAACATTTTCAACATTTTAGGTGTTTAAGGTGCACCTCTATACTTTTCCAGTCTTCTATTTTATTTTGCATTCATTTCTAGATCATCTATTCAAGTCTTGCATATCATTAGGTTTGATCATTAGGTTTTGCATATTACTTGTGTTTCTAAGCCCTAGCTTGGTGGTGAACCCATTTTTAGTCTCTAAACATACCCTAGGACATCCCTATTGCAGATCTCTTCCCTCATTTCATCCCTAGATTGAGATCTTTAGGGTTTCCTTGAATGAAAAGAGAAGAAAACTTGTTCTATGTCATAAACTATAGAGTGACAATTTTCCATTTTTCACTATTACATGTTTTATTTGGGGTCAATTTTATGTTTTTTCATTCATTGATAGGTTCTAGCATGATATTAGTTTGAGGAGTCTTATATCTAGATTTACTTCATTGCTTCATTTAATTTATTTCCTTACTTGGATATGATCACAATACTCTAGTCACTATAACAAGAATATTTTATTCCAAATTATTATAATTTGATTATTGGAGGGATTTAGTCTTGAAAACCATGAGGAATCCTTCAACTATATGCCACTTGATATTCTATGCATGATAATGCTTGAGTATATATATATATATATATATATATATATATATATTGTTGGTGTGAATACATGTCTTGTACCTAGTTATTTCATTTACTAGGGACTTATTGATGGCATTTTCTGCACAACACAGATAGAATATAATATCCTATCTCTCTTGAAAGGTAAATCTCTATCAGCAAGCCTCAAGAGATAACCCCAAGGTCTCTAATCTCAGGTCTTGATAATGCAACAAAACAACTTAGTGACAATATGTGAAAATGCTAGTAAGGGGCCTTACAAATAAACAATGCTAGGAGCTCTCAAGTTCATTAAATATGGCAATGTAATGATACTTTTCAGTCCTAGAAACTAACCCAGATTCAAAGAAAGATCAAAAGAGAAGGGTTGAGAGAGATACCAAAACTAAATCCCAAGATCAATTATGAAAACAAAATAGCATTTAAAATGGACCAATCCTTCAAATCAATTCCTACTAAACCTAGATTGAATTTCCAATATCATAGAAACAGTGCAATCTCCTAAGGCATAAAGATTTTCATATCATGAAGGATTTAAACATCAACCCAAATTTGGAATTGCAATGAATAAATACCCACAATTGAACTTAACACAATAAGATATAGGCTCAGGCTAACTTTACACAACTTACAATTAGTAAGATGCTAAAAGTATGGACCAAGGGTTGCTAAAACACTTCAACTAATATATCAAAAACACAATTGAACTGCAACTATTTCTAAAATCATTCATAAATAGCTTACTTAGAGCAATATATCAAAATATAAAACACAAGAACCATGCATAGATGAATAACACAAGGAATAACACCAAAGAAAAATTTCTTCAATTGTATTTACTTCACCAAAAATTTGCAACAATTCAAGTATCTCAAGTGTTATAGCACCTTTTCAGAGCTCTTAGCTAAAATTCCAAATTTTACTAACTATCTAACCCTTACAAATGAGGAAAAAAACTCCATCCAACCTCCTCAAAATTGTTTGAGATGACTCCTAAAATTCTTCCTTTTCTTGATCCTTTGTGGTGGGACCCAAGTTAATTGTTTGAACTTTATAATCTGAAGGTCTCACTTCATCTTTGTATTTGTTCTCTACAGGAAAAACATGGACAAATCTATTATTGAATGCATCCCTGGAGAACTTAGAAATATTTCTTGCTCTCTTTATTTCCTTGGGTTGTCCCCAACTCTCTAGAAACTTATCCCAATTTCGAGTTTCATCCTCCACAACCACTACCTTTTTCTTTAATCTCTATTCTAACCATTCAGGAGCAGTTGGTTGCCCAATCTCTATGTTCTTCTGAGAATCATCCTATTCTGATTGATCATGGGGAGTACTTTCTTCAAAAACTTCCACATTCTCCTCACCTTTCTCTTGATTTTGTTGTTACTTATCTTTATCAAGATCATCTCCATCTTTATCAAGTTCATCATCATTAGACTTATCATCATCTTAAACCTCAATATGTGGTTGATCAATGTGATCCTTCTATGGAGGCTGAGATGGCATAACTATTGTTACCTTAGAGGTTTTTTCTTTATTTTGCACTTCCTGTTCCTCCAATTGATTTTCAAAATCACTTAATTTCCCACCTTTGGGCATAGGAACCTCTTCATTTGATACCTCATGTCTTGGATTATTTGGAAGATTTCCTTCTCCTTCTTGTGGTTGATTGGGAGAACTAGAAACATTACCTTCTGGTACATTATGAATTGGAGATGGGATAGGAGAATTATCCCCTGCAACTGTCTTTTCCATATTTTATCTAAGATCATCAGTAGGTGCCTCTTTAGTGGTCACCTCTTTCTCTTTATCCATATTTTCTATTGGAGGGGGCCTGGGTTTAGGATATTTTCTCCTCACATATACTTGTTGCTTCTCTCCAGAGCTTTCAATGTCTACTACCTTAGGCTGAGTGGCCTCTTCTCCAGTGACCTTGGCCCTTTTGGCCTCTGCTAACTTCTAGACCTCAGTCATTATCTTTATTTTCTTAGATGGTTGGGATCCTTTAGCCACTTCTTTAGTAATTTCCTTTGAAGGCTTTCGTGCCTTACCCACTGGCTACCTCTTTTCTTTACTTTTAACTTGGTTCCTTATTCTTCTTCTAATGATAAATTTTGATTTCCCTCCTTCCTCATCCAAAAGAAGCTTTGGTGTATAATCCTTTTTTGTTTATGTCTCTTCCTCTGAATGGGATTCAAGATTCCCCATTAGGTCATATGTGAACTTTGTGCCATAAGCTTCTAACTCCAAAATCTTGTGCTTCACCCACAACTTAAAGTATCTTAGAATAGGGGAATTAATTAACTTAAGGTCTACTATGTCCTCCTTAGACCAATCGACTAGAGGTAGTGGCCTATCCTTGTATTTCTCATAATCATGATGTTGTAATAAATCCCTATCATCATCTACCTAATCTAGAACTTGAGCAATTCTATGCAATCTAATCATTTTTAAGGATAACCTTGAGCACCTTCTTCTAATTACTTCAAATTCATCCCTGTAGTTAGTCGTTTAGTCCTCTATATGTATCTTATGCCTATATTCTCTTTTTTACTGGCTCTGGGCAACACCATAAGGGTCAAAGTTATCCCTATTTGTATGTGAACTGTTGATTTTTGGGTCACTAGGACTTATCTAGCTCTTCTAGGGATTTTCACCTAAAAGGTGTAACATTTCAAAATTCTCACTTACCAATTATAACCCTTAATTTCCAAATTAATTTAATAGAATATTCATATGAGACAACATACATCAAAGAATCAGAGATTATTAAAACAAGGTTGTGCCATTATTAGATTTAGCCATACTAGCTTACACATGAATGATCATCTCATCAATATATGTAAATTCAAACATTGTAAAGAAAAACTTAAGGTAAAAACGAGATCATAAATTCATCCACAAAGAAACCATAACACAAAGATTTCATGAGTGGACAACCCTCATGGGGATGAAAAAACACGTAAAAGTGCCTTATTGGCTTAATAAAATGCTTTTCTAGCAGTGCCTTACTGGCTACAAATTCTCAATGGTCTTAAGACGACGCCTCTCTGGCAATGATCATATGGTCTCATAGAACATTTATAACTTCAATACATGTCTGACAAGTAAAATAATTAGCTACAGAGGTTTACTCTGTTCCTTTACATAACATTTATTTGTCCAGAACTAGCATCCTTAGGATATAAGCATGTCAAATAATAACCCAACTATTTTACATATGGTTTATAAAATCTCATGTATTTCCCAATTTCTCTATAAGAAATCAACTCTTAAAGAGTTAAAGGATCTTGAGCTAAATGATACTCATAATTTATAACTCCTCTCCATATAACTAACTCATGAAAGCACGCATCTTCTAAGATACTCTATAGATGATGATACATTATGGATTTACCAAGAATCTAATGAAAGTAACTTTAATACACATAATAGATAACACCATTAAATGAGCATTTACAATAAATAAATATGATTCCTTAATTATCATTCAAGGAATGTACTATAAAATGCTTATGTCTTAACACAAATTTCTAACTTTCCAAAGTTTACCATTTCACCAATAGAACATCATATTATTCATAGTTTTTCCATAATCTTATTCATAGCCTTACATACATTATAAGGTAAAATACTTTCCCTAGAAAAGCAGTTGCATTTAAAGGGAATAAAATTGTCATTTAGTAAAAAAGTACTTGTAGGAATAATTTAGAAAATTATTTATTACAAAAAAAATTGATAGTAAGTCCAATTACTAAATTGACAATCAAATATTTACAATCACAGTAAAATAAATAAATTTTCAATTACAAAATATGTATTACAAGAAAATAAGCAATTGTCAAATGGAATTCAAAAAAAATTTCAATTACAAAATATACATTACAAGAAAATAAGCAATTGTCAAATGGAATTAATGTTGGTAATTGTACACTCGTGTATCTCTTTATATAATTGATTATTTTTATTCATAAGTTCTTAGTAATTTAATTCACAAAAAAATCATTCTAGATAGCATGGTTAAATAAATTTGAAATAAAGAATCCTCTTTATCAACATTATATGCATTTTCAGCAATTATATTTTGCACTTATATTATTTTAGTAAACAAACGTTTAATAAAGAATCCTCTCTATCAGCATTATATGCATTTTCAACAATTATATTTTGCACTTATATTATTTTAGTATACAAATATTTAATAAAGAATCCTCTCTATCAACATTATATGCATTTTCAACAATTATATTTTGCACTTATATTATTTTAGTATACAAATATGTAATAAAGAATCCTCTCTATCAACATTATATGCATTTTCAACAATTATATTTTGCACTTATATTATTTTAGTATACAAATATTTAATAAAGAACCTCTCTATCAACATTATATGCATTTTCAGAAATTATATTTTGCACTTATATTATTTTAATATACAAACTTTTATATATATCCATATATATATAAATATTTATCTATAATTAAAAATAGCTTACTCCCAATTTGAGACTTTTGGTATTTCCCAACCAAATTCAAATCTACTCTTTTCTGGTTTGATAGTTTATTTATTCTTTGATAAAAGTAAATAGATATTTATATCTAATTTTATATAAACTTATATATATTTATTTATGTACATAGCCATAAATTATCAATCTAAGACAAAATATAGTTTCAACATGGTTATCATTTTAAACGAAAAAAATAGAATAACTTCATGTGGGTGTAATACTATATACAAACAGATACATCTACTAACACATTCATTTAAATATGTAAACATTATGCTATAGATAAGTATACACAAATATATCATACACACATATATATATATATATATATATATATATATATATATATATATATATATATATATATATATATATTTATTTAGGTGTACACAATTTCTACATAAATCGAGTCAAGATTTCCTACACAGAAAAGAAACCTCAATCTAGGCATAAAAGATTTAATATAGAGTTGTAAAATCTAAATGCAAATATATAAAGAATTTGGAAAAATTGTACAAGTTTCACTAATAAATTTTACACAGCACGCACTAGGTTTTGTGCACAATGGTTTTTAAAAGAATTAAATTCTTGAACAACATAGAATTTTTTTTCTCAAATTATAGAATTTAAAAAGCATTAGTAGAGATTTTAAATACCTGGATAGTTTTCCTTCGGCTGAAAATGCCT
Organism: Sequoia sempervirens; assembly: GCA_007258455.2. NCBI lineage: Eukaryota > Viridiplantae > Streptophyta > Pinopsida > Cupressales > Cupressaceae > Sequoia > Sequoia sempervirens. Next base: position 27,735 of record VDFB02194526.1, on the reverse strand, counting down.
TTCTTTTACTTCTCCTATTGCTTTCCTTGCAATTTGTTTTCTGAATAATCTTCCCTTCTTTCTTTCCCTATACTTCTCCTCTTATTTCTTTATTTCTATTCTACTAAAAGTTAAAAAATCTAATAGCAGCCATTCTGTTGCAATTGCAGAGTAAAAAAGTCAAGAAAATTACTGAACGGTTCCCTTTCCGTTATCATTTTTCACCTTTTAAAGATTTCTTCTCCCAATTCAAAATACCTAATCTTGAAAATCTTAATAATAGAATTTATTTCCGTTCACAATATTTATTCTTGGTAAATAAAGCAAATCTTATTTTTAATTGCAAACAAAGTGCTTAACCTTGGTTATTAATATTATACCATTTTAATTGAATAAATAAATAAATAATTGAATATCTATTTTGAGTAAATACCAGAATATCTTTGATTTATGATTTAAATATTTATTCAAAATAGTTAACAAAGAGGTAACTTTTAATTACAATTATAAAATAATTATTTTAAATTACATCGCATTATCATTTATTTGAAAGATAAAATCTTAAACTATAATGAATTCTTTCTATTTCTTTGTACTTTTATTTCATCATCAATTAATTTAATTTAACATTATAAAAAAACAAATGATAGAAATAGGGGTCATGACATCCTTCTCCACTTAGGAAAAGACATCGTCCCAATGTCTTGTTACCTTCACTAATTTGATTTCTTCACAATTTGTCTATCTTTCTAAGGTTTAACAATCTTTGAGCATAATCATTAGTCATCCATAAAACTTAAACATACACAAAACAGTTATTCACAAAATTTCACTAGGATAAACACACATTTGACAAAATAAATGCAATCAAGTTTTATGTGAGTGTGTGTATTCCATTGCTACCGTTCAATTTCACAAAGCTAGGTTACCTCTAGTCAACAATGTTCTCTCCATTGTGATGGTAATGGTCTTTCTATGACACTCATGAAAACAACATTGCACTTTAGTCCACGTTAGTATCCATTCAAATTCAATAATTCTTTAGAAAATTTCTCATCTTCATAAGATTTAATCATCTTAATGCTTAGGTAAGATAATTTATTTTAAATATCTTCTTAACTTCAAAATCATATTCATGCGCCTGTATACCTGTTCTTACCATGCCCTTGTGGTTTGATAGGTTGGTCAAGTTGCTCGTGATTCCTCTTTGATATTCCTATCTTTTCTTATACACACTTGTGCTATTCCTTTCTCATTCAAATGTCAGTATCTCATGGAAAGATCAAATATTGCAAAGAAAGAGACTACTACTTGGATATATGAATAGTTTTAAACTTGGTCACAACTTGATCATAAGTATGTAGAAATGCATATAAAATTTGTTTGCATACCTTCTTTTACGAATGATAGTTTTGTGTGTCTATATATCGTCGACGCACGTTCTCAATTCACCAAAGTATATTATCCTTACAAAATGATTCTCATATAGAGACTCATTTACGATCCAAGATCATCAATATACATGAATCAAAAGAAACAATAATTGAATCAATACATATAATCTGCATACATGTTATATCTCCACATGTGCAAGTGCATCATTCTTATGTTATTATGTTTACGAATTACAACGCTCTTACCAATGCTAGTGCATCATACAAGCAGTAATCATGTAATGATATGTCATACATAATCTTTGAAGTCTCTGACTATCACTCCACTCATGGTTAATCAAAGTTGAAAACATACAAAAATTTCATATCTCTTTACTATGTTTTACCTTAATGTCGAAAACAACCCACTTGACAAGAATATCGTTTACTTCAATCACCCATATGTTCATAATAACAAAAATTATTGTGGTTAGCATTCATAAACTTGCACATCTTGTTAGAACGCCATGGCTTCATCAATTCACTGTATTTAGCTTATCTAATAAAAGCATGCATTCAATTCAATTTACTTCATACAATCTTCTATCTTATACAAATATTTTTCATATTCAAAGATATTTATTGATAGAAGGAAAACAATTATGATCTTTTTGTCAACATGCCACTCGCATGAGATGTCAAAATATTTACCTAAGTTATGAGGAATAACAAGCATCCCATACTACCTATTATCATCATTAGTAAATGAAAATACTAATAAAAAGAAAAGTCTCAGTAATCAGAAAATGCAACCAATTTTATTAAGGTCTTCCTTTTGATTAACAACATGAAATATAAGAAGATCAACAAGTTACAAATGATCATCAACATGATTACAATAATCAAAGATAAGATCACTTGCTAATACAAAAGGTTTGAGTTGATTACCATAGCAACCCAGAATACCAGATGTCAGGAAATTCATCAAGAGCTCGACATTGATTCAACCTATTACTAAATTTCTCAAAAAAAGTAAATCTCAATCTATAATTGGAAAAGTAAAATTCTGTTAACAAGGATTTTCATAAATGTATGGCATGCATAATCCTTTATTTTTTTAACAAATGCAACAAGAATGCATCCAAGAAAAGTGCATTACATTAATTCACTAAACAAGTCATTCAATGATTCATGCTATGATACATATCCAATTTCCGAATTTCATAAAGAAAATATAATATTTAATCAATCTTCAATTTCTATAACCTAATGGTCTTCCTCAAGATGAAGGTCAATAGCATGGTTAAGGTGCTTTTCCCACCCAACCATGAAGCATAACACTTCCCAGGGATTCTTCCTAACTCGAAGAACTCCCGACCCTGAATGAGGTGCCTAGAAACCAACAATAATGGGGTAGGAGGGAAAATATCGATGCATGCTTGATGCCTTATATGCACTCTTATACTAGAATGAACATATTTCTTGCATACAGGATGTGGCAGAGAAACATAAAACATATAAAAAAAATCTAGGCTTTCATTATCCATCTATTTCAATGGTACAACTCGCTTTGGCCAAAGCATATATATATATAATTTTGATTGATCTTGGAAAAGAAGATCACCTTCTCTATTAATCCACATTCGGCATCTTGTCCCAGAAGGTAATCTTAAAATTTATCACACACAACACTTTCAATAAGAAAAACAAAATTGCATGGAATAAGAACCAGATGATATAATAGTGCATAACATGTTCAAATTCACATAGAATGAAAATCATACAAGAATACATAACCTTTGGTGCCTAACTTGCATAGGGTATGAATACATGATTTACCTGTAGTGCCTCACTCGCACAAATATGGTAAGTGCATTTCTGGCACAAGTGCATTGCTTGCAAAAAAAATGCAATATGCATAAATCATAGTAGTATTGTTATAGTGATCATTACTTGATCCACTAAACACAATGAGTTTCAAAAGTGTATTTTACACACAAATTAAGAAAAGTAATCATTATTCAAGTACTTATCTGCACAAGGGAATCAACAACTTATTCTAGTGCATCACTCGCACAAGAAGAACAATAACATGAAATGTGCATCACTCACATTAGTATAGTGACCATTTCTCATTCAAGTATAAGCATAATTACAATTAAGGAAACAATTTTCTATGATATGCATACAATCACTCATACAGATGTGTCCTTCACACAAAATATGAGAAGTGTATTATTGCACAATCATTATTCTCATATGGTACATATGTATACATACTTTCACTAATAACAATCAAGCATTCATGATTCATCATATCAATCACTTCTATCTTTTTCTTATCATACATATCAAGATATTTATCTAATGAATTACCAATGAAGATTAAAAGACCCCATGGATTCTATTAGATCCAAATACTTTCCCAAATACAAATATTCTTTCCTTTAAAACATACTTCTTAGGTTTTCTACCTTCAAGAAGGTTTGACCAATTTTTATCTATTATCATCATCTTTATTTACTTCATAGGTGTTCTTCCTACTTCTACTCATCGAAAAATTCTTCTTTTCTTCTTCCTTTGTATCTTATCAACTTATTCATCCTTTACGTCATCAGAGAGATCTCTCATCATAATATATTTCTCTTATCAATCCATTTAATTGTCATATCATTATTCATGGGTTATCACCATTTACTATACAGCTTGGCTTACTTGAAATAACATTATAAATTACCATCCTGGATTATTTCAAATAGCCACCATCACTCTTACTAGCAACATTTATATAAACACGACTAAGGTGAAGAGGTCTCACACCTCTATATTTCTGAATGATCAAATTAAATCTAATCTTCTAATAAGTTCCAACTAACCATCAAAGAGTCATCCATTCTAGGGTTCACTTTTCAATGCAACATGTTTGTATAGTACAATGCAACCTAAGAACATAAGACTCGGGGCCCGAGTGTTGAACCTGAGTGCTCTGATACCAATATGTAATGTTTCAAAAATATCACTTACCAATTATAACCCTTAATTTCCAAATTAATTTAATAGAATATTCATATGGGACAACATACATCAAAGAATCAGAGATTATTAAAACAAGGTTGTGCCATTATTAGATTTAGCCATATCAGCTTACACATGAATGATCATCTCATCAATATGTGTAAATTCAAACATTGTAAAGAAAAAATTAAGGTAAAATAAAGATCATAATGCATCCACAAAGAAACCATAACACAAAGATTTCATGAGTGGAAAACCATCATGGGGATGAAAAACCACTCGTAAAAGTGCCTTATTGGCTTAATAAAATGCTTTTCTAGCAGTGCCTTACTAGCTACAAATTCTCAATGGTCTTAAGATGCCTCTCTGGCAATGATCATATGGTCCATTTATAACTTCAATACATGTCTCACAAGTAAAATAATTAGCTACAGAGGTTTACTCTGTTCCTTTACATAACATTTATCTAGAACTGGCATCCTTAGGATAAAAGCATGTCAAATAATAACCCAACTGTTTTACATATGGTTTACAAAATGTCATGTATTTCCCAATTTCTCTATAAGCAATCAACTCTTAAAGAGTTAAAGGATCTTAAGCTAAATGATACTCATAATTTATAATTCCTCTCCATATAACTAACTCATTAAAGCACACATCTTCTAAGATACTCTATAGATGATGATACATTATGGATTTACCAAGACTCTAATGAAAGTAACTTCAATACACATAATAGATAACACCATTAAATGAGCATTTACAATAAATAAATATGATTCCTTAATTATCATTCAAGGAATGTACTGTAAAATGCTTATGTCTTAACAAAAATTTGTAACTTTCCAAAGTTTACCATTTCACCAATAGAACATCATATTATTCACAGTTTTACCATAATCTTATTCATAGCCTTACATACATTCTAAGGTAAAATAATTTCCCTAGAAAAATAGTCGCATTTAAAGGGAATAAAATTGTCATTCAATAAAAACATACCTGTAGGAGTAATTCAGAAAATTATTTATTACAAAAAAAAATTGAGAGTAACTCCAATTACTAAATTAACAATCACAATAAAAGAAATAAATTTCCAATTACAAAAGATACATTACAAGAAAATAAGCAATTATCAAATGGAATTAATGTTGGTAATTGTACACTCATGTATCTCTTTATATAATCAATTATTTTTATTCATAAGTTCTTAGTAATGTAATTCACAAAAAAACCATTCTAGATAGCATGGTTAAATAAATTTGAAATAAAGAATCCTCTCTATCAGCATTATATGCATTTTCAGCAATTATATTTTGCACTTATATTATTCTAGTATACAAACATTTAATAAAGAATCCTCTCTATCAGCATTATATGCATTTTCAACAATTATATTTTGCACTTATATTATTTTAGTATACAAATATTTAATAAAAAATCCTCTCTATCAACATTATATGCATTTTCAACAATTATATTTTGCACTTATATTATTTTAGTATACAAATATGTAATAAAGAATCCTCTCTATCAACATTATATGCATTTTCAGCAATTATATTTTGCACTTATATTATTTTAGTATACAAACTTTTATATATATCCATATATATATAAATATGTATCTATAATTAAAAATAGCTTACTCCCATTTGGGACTTTTGGTATTTCCCAGCCAAATTCAAATCTACTCTTTTTTGGTTTGATAGTTTATTTATTCTTTGATAAAAGTAAATAGATATTTATATCTAATTTTATATAAACTTATATATATTTATTTATGTACATAGCCAAAAATTATCAATCTAAGACAAAATATAGTTTCAACATGGTTATCATTTTAAAAAAAAAAAATAGAATAACATGATGTGGGTGTAATACTATATACACACAGATACATCTACTAACACATTCATTTAAATATGTAAACATTATGTTGTAGATAAGTACACACGCACACACACAAATATATATATATATATAGGTGTACACAATTTCTACATAAACCGAGTCAAGATTTCCTATACATAAAAGAAACCTCAATCTAGGCATAAAAAATTTAATAGAGAGGAGTTGCAAAATCTAAATGCAAATATATAAATAATTTGGAAAAATTGTACAAGTTTCACTAATGAATTTTACACAGCACACACTAGGTTTTTGCACAATGGTTTTCAAAAGAATTAAATTCTTGAACAACAGAGAAATTTTTTTCTCCGATTATGGAATTTAAAAAGCATTAGTAGAGATTTTAAATACCTGGATAGTTTTCCTCCGGCTGAAAATTCCCTTCTTTTACTTCTTCTCCTGTTGCTTTCCTTGCAATTGTTTTCTGAATAATCTTCCCTTCTTTCTTTCCCTGTATTTATCCTCTTATTTCTTTATTTCTATTCTATTGAAAGTTAAAACATTTAATGGTAGCCATTTTGTTGCAATTGCAGAGCAAAAAAGTCAAGAAAATTACCAAACGGTTCCCTTTTCGTTATCATTTTTCACCTTTTAAAGATTTCTCCTCCCAATTCAAAATACCTAATCTTGAAAATCTTAATAATAGAATTTATTTCCATTCACAATATTTATTCTTGGTAAATAAAGAAATCTTATTTTTAATTGCAAACAAAGTCCTTAACCTTGGTTATTAATAATATACCATTTTAATTGAATAAATAAATAAATAATTGAATATCTATTTTGAGTAAATACCGGAATATCTTTTATTTATGATTTAAATATTTATTGAAAATAGTTAACAAAGAGGTAACTTTTAATTGCAATTATAAAATAAATATTTTAAATTACATCGCATTATCATTTATTTGAAAGATAAAATCTTAAATTATAATGAATTCTTTCTATTTCTTTGTGCTTTTATTTCATCATCAATTAATTTAATTTAACATTATAAAAATATGAACGATAAAAATAGGGGTCATGATAAAATGAGAGAAGTAGGAACCAAAAATGCAAAGGGTTCATTCAAATAATGTTATGTGTTATGTTGTATAACCTAAATGAAGTAAACTAGTTGCAATCGATTGAATTAAATGGACTAAAATGAATGCAAAAGTGAATTTTAAGCTATGTTTGAAAACACATTATGTAATGCAATAATGAAGTAAATGAAGAAATGATGCAGAACAAAAAGAAAAGGGATGAATCTGAGTGCACCTGGAGACTTGATGAATAATCTAGAATGTTGTGGAAGCTAATTGAAATCACTAATTTTTCATAGTGGGACTCATTCGCCTAGGGTGGCTAATTAGTCCTCTTGGTAAAACGGTGTCGAAAATTGGTTTTTGACAGTAAGGATCCGGAATCTGGAAAACCTCATTTTTTCAATCTTAAGGTGAGAATCATTCACCACTAGTGGTGAATCAGTCCTCTCCCAAATTTATGGAAAATAAGGAGACAACTTTGCAACACCAGATCTAGAAATCACTGAATGTCGGGTTCCCGAAGTCAATTCTATAAGAAACAGACAAAAAACCTTCTTCAAGCTTGAGATAGACTTGAGTTGACTTGAAACACCTAGTTGAATTTGTTCTCCACTTTTCAACACCAAAAATCTTGTCAAATATGCATATCTAAGTCTACAAACACACATGCAAGAGGGAAAAATGATTGAGGGTCAGCAAATAGGGGTTTGCCTTAGTCAAACGCCACTTTGGTAATCAAACCCTTAATGAAATAATGAAATAAAAGAGATTAACAAACTAATAACATGTAAATGCTATCAACTTACCAAACCCTTGATAATGCAAGTGTAAAGTAATGTCAATGGATGCTTCAAAGTGCTTGAATTGATGTTGTAATATGCATGAATGCTTGAATGAATAGGTGAATGAATAAACTTGATGAATTGGGCCTTTAAAATGAAATGAAAAACACTTATTTATACAATCTTGTGTCGTAGTAGCCTATTCATACCTCATCATAGGCTAACAAAAAGTGTTTTTGAATAAAAACCTAAAAAGAAATTTGAAATATTTTGAATTTGGGGCCAAGGGGGACTCATTCGCCACCCATGGGAATAGGTCCCACCTAGGAACTAAAAACAAGTGTCGGGAATTAGGTTGTATTTAATGTTGTTTTTTGGGATAATATTCAAAAATACACTTAATTAAATCATATGAGGGAATAAAGGGGTCAAATAAGTCATAAGAAGATATAAATAGTGAAGTTGTGCCTAGGAAAGTGTGAAATCTTGTTACAAGACTTTACAACACTTCAAAATAGGACTTGATAATGTGTAAAAAGGTGATTTTTAGGTGAATTGTAATGAATACAGTCTAGAAGAATGTATAAATGTCTTACAACACTTCACAACACCTTCACAAGACACCATTATTTGAATTTTAGTACCTAAATATGCATGTTCAAGCCATGTTACATCACAAAATTAGAGAAAAATATATCAAATACCATGAAACAAGACCTAAAAGGCCATGGAAATGACAAGGGGAAATTTTTCTATAGCATAGTATGTAAATACAAATTGTAATGTACCATCTCCTTCTCAGCATATTGAGCACTTTGAATTGAGGGACAAGCCTTCAAGACTTCAATTCTCAAGGGGAATTCAGATCCCAGTGCTGGTTTATGCATATCCTTTATCATTGCATCAAATGCCACCATTTTCCTTGCCACTTCTAGTAGAATAAGCTTCTTTGTTGGGTACTTGGGTAGCCTCAGTGGGACAACTGGTGATCCCTGAATCTTGATATAGGAGAAGTTCTAAAATTGGATGAACCACTGGCCATACTTCCTTATCAGCTCCATAGCCTTACTTGAGTCAATTCTTACATATAATGCATCTTGTAGTAGTCTTGTAATATACATAAAGAAAGCATCATTTACTCTCTTGTAATTGGTTGTGTTGAATTGAAGCTGAGGGAAAATATCATAAATTTTGTCCTAACCAAGGGATCCTCTATAGCTCAAGCCTTTTTACTTGTTCTTTCTAGCAAGCATATACACCAAATAAGATGTCATGGTGAACTTCTTAGTGTCTTGTACACTTCTCAATTGCTCATATAAATTATCACTAATTATGTCTGCCCAATGGTAATGTGTCCCTTTTCCAATCTAAGAAATGATGTAAAACATCCAATTTCTAAATATAAAGGCATCCTCAAGCCCCATTAATCTTCCCGAAAGAGTTATCATATCATTATACTCTGATTTGAAATAAACTTTGTATAGTTTTTTGGGCAATTTTGAGTAGTGTGATTTGGGTTTGGAAATCCAATTGTTGTTCATCATCAACAGGGCCTTGTTAGGGTCCTCTACATAGAAATCCTCAACCTCCTTGATGTTAATTTTCACTAGCTTATGATGTGACCCAATGTTGAAGGTTTCTACTATGGATTCCTCTGTTAGGTTAGCCATGATTCTACCCTAAGGTCCAACAATAACTCTTCTATCCAAGTCATAATGTTTTGCACATTCCAAAACCAACTCTAGATACAACACTTGGTGGGAGGAAATCCTACTGCCTAGGCCAATCTTGTGTTAGTGATTATATAGGCTAGCTCAGATGGTGCATCCCCAAACATCCTCTACCTAAAGTCATCATAATCTATATGCCCCATGTTTGTGTCACCAATCTTACTCTAGGTAGAGATTATCTTGGACTTGAGCCAGATGCCCTTGAAGTCATATTTCATCTTCTCAGCTCTAGTGTGAGGTTCCTCAAGACCAACTTCTTTTGATTTTTCTTTGGATCTTTTTGTTGGACTAACTTTTGTCTGCATCTCTTAGAAACAAACAATAATTACCAAGGAATTGAACACATGTACATTACATCCAATCAGATTACCAAATTCATAATGAGGAACAATAAATCATAACATAATCAATATTTAGAGCATCATAGAAACCATAGAATCACATCACAAAGCCACAAGATGAGGCATTACAAAAACTCAAAATTTTAGCTTGTTCGAGGATTTTAGGTAGGGAAGGATTTCACGGAATTTTCCCTTGGGCGGATTCTCTAAAGGCTTAGAAGCTTGGGGAATCCAAGGAGAAACAAATTCTTTGAAAAGGTACTAATTTTAGCACAACCTTGTGTCAAGATTCAGTCATGATCATCATTCAAACATCTCCATTTCCATGCAAACTCTAAGTTGAAACATTCATTGCTATCTAAAAGAGTTCAGAATTTTGAGGGTTCGAAGAATTTTGGAAAGTCCAAAGAGGAGTAGATTCTTCGAATGCCTACACATTCGGGGAACCCAGAGCCAGAAGGATTTTTCGAAGGTATTATTTCAACCCCAAAACTTAGGTCATCACCCTTTGCTAACTTAATGCAATTGTCTTACTCAGAAGTTCAAGCCAAATTTATGCATGTGTGCTTCTTAATTGGTAGCTCAAGTTTTAAAGCCTTCAGAGGATTTCAGAGAATCCGTGGAGAGACAGATTCTCTGAATGTCAAGACACTCAGGGAATCCATGCCCTAATGGAATTTTTGAAGGTTTCCAACTTACTAAGAATTGGCTTAAAACATTCAAATTTCACCCTGAAACCACTCCTAAGTCATTCAAATTTTTCTTGATGTACCAGCAGAAGCCAAACACTTCTCAAAAATATGGAGCACGAACAAACTCGGGGAATCCAAGATTATGTGGATTTTCTGAAGGGACCACCTTTTAGAGAATCCACCTAGGGGTGGATTTTTTGAAGAGACTAACTCTCAGAGAATCTGCCTTGAGGAAAATTTTCTAAAGTTCTTCATTTGTCTTGCATTTCTTCATTCCTTCAAAAAAACCCAAGTTTAATTCATTCCCTTTAGCTCAAACCAATTTGAATGCAAACCCTAGGTATGAGTCTGAGCACAAATCAATTTATTTTTTTTAAGAATTTGAATGTCAAACAACAACACCACATCAATCCACCAAAATTAGGGCAAGCGTGAATATAGCTAGATCTGAACCAATCGAATGTTATAAATTGATTTCAATTCCAATAGTAAAAAACAAAACCATGAATGCAAGCCCTAGTTTGCATAAAAATTTGTGTGCCCTAACTTGCCATTGTAGAAAACCTAAAAGACAAACCCAAATAGAGGAATAGTGCCCTAGTTAGAATAATACGCAAATGGATTCCCAAGAAATCACAAATGAATACTATGGATGCCCTTAAAATCTATTCTCAACATCAAATTCTAGGTAAACCAAGCACCAATAAATAGACCCAATCAATCAATACTTTGTCTCATCGAATCAAATGTGAGAAAAAAAACCTTGAGGGCTCATGTCTTCAAATCATCGAAACCCCATAAAATAGAATTGAAATCTTAATAGGACCAATGCACATTCCTTTTGAACAAGGGAGAATATCAAAGCCAACTAATAGAGAACACCCTCAAACCTAATTAAATCCCTAAATGTCGTCACTCAGATCGCCAATATCAACAACAAAGGGAGAACGAAGGTCACCAAACTTAAAGCACAACACACAAATGAGGAATGAAAGTTGAAAAACCACTTAAAAGACCCCTAAAATGATAATTAATTAACCCCAAGTATGACCACTAACAAGAAATAAATTTAGTGATAGGACCCCTTCAAACCTTAGAAATATGAAAGGGGGACGGATTTCAGGGAATCCGGCAAGGGCCAAATTCTTCAAAAGGATTAGACTTCAGAAAATATGGAGCATACCAAATTCTCTGAAAAGAAACATTCCTCAAAAAATTCACCTGAAGGCATAATCTCAGAAAGTCAATCCATTCGAAAAATCTACCGAGGAGAGAAATCTCCAAAACCCTTCTTGACTTAGCCAATTTCACCCCAAAGTGGAATTTTGGTAAAAGCTCTGGATCTTTAGGGTACTTTGAGACAAAAATGTTGCAACCAAAGGCACCTCAAGTGTGGATAAAGTGTTAGTTTAATTAGGTGAAGAAAAATCCAAAATTCAGAGGAACATATCCCTTAAGGGGAAAAGGTCAAACCTAAACCAGAACCAAAGAACAAAAGTGAGCAAAAGAGGGTCCCTGCCTCAGGTGGGGCATATGTGAAAAACATGCACAAAAAATGGCGAATCTGTTGGGGAAATGCTGCAAAGAATTTTGATGACAAACTGGAATCAAGAACCCAAAATTTTTGGTTTTGATCCCTTCATCAAGTCAACTCTTAAACTAAAGTCTCAGAATCAATGTACAAGAGAGTCCCTTTTGTGCCAAGAATCCCAGTGTGTGCAAATGTATTCATTTCCTCCCTTAGTTACTACAGAAACTTGTTTTAATCAGATTAAGCTACATATAGATTCTAACTTCAAAAGCAACTTGGATAGAACCTTGCCGACAGTTAGGCATCCATAGCCCCGATAAGGTTATCATTGTGATTCTCCCGAACATAGCTCTATTGCTAGCCAAGCGTCCATATCCCAAGTAGAGATATTCAGATCCTCTTGATAAGTTGAATTTCCTTTTGATATTCAATAATTTCTTTCCTTTTATTTCTAATATTATTTTCTTTTCACTTTGTTTCAACTTGTGAATAGTGAAGTTCACACTCAGGGCTAAGAGTCACAGTGGCACTAAAGCAAAAATAAGATTTTTCACTTAATCGAACCTCACGAGGAACCTACAACAACCTTAGGATTCATAAGATATGTGTAAAATGTAAGAACTGAGAACCTTCCATAACTAGCTTAATCCAATGACCTATCTAGTTTAAGCATTTAACACATGTGACACTGAATAAGGGGGGTTTCCACCATTTCATACTAGAAGAATAATTAAAGTTTGTAAGGGAAATACTTGCAAACAACCTCAGATGAAGAAGAAATTGCTATGCAATTCTGACACTTCCCAAACAAGAGAGCAGAGAAACCTCAAAGTAATTTTTGGTTTTGATCCCTTCATCAAGTCAACTCTTAAACTAAAGTCTTAGAATCAATATACAAGAGAGTCCCTTCTGTGCCAAGAATCCCAGTGTGTGAAGATGTATTCATTTCCCTCCCTTAGTTACTGCAGAAACCTATTTCAGTCAGATTAAGCTACATATAGATTCTAACTTCAAAAGCAACCTAGATAGAGCCTTGTTGCCAGTTAGGTATCCATAGGCTTGATAAGGTTATCGTTGTGATTCTCCTGAACATAGCCCTATTGCTAGCCAAGCATCCATAGCCCTGGTAGAGATATTCAGATCCTCCTGATAAGTTGAATTTCCTTTTGATATTCAATAGTTTCTTTCCTTTTCTTTCTTATATTATTTTCTTTTCACTTTGTTTCAACTTGTGAATAGTGAAGTTCATGCTTAGGGTTGAGAGTCACAGTGGCGCTGAAGCAAAAATAAGATTTTTCACTTAATCGGACCTCATGAGGAACCTACAACAACCTTAGGGTTCATAAGATATGTGCAAAATGTAAGATTTGAGCACCTTCCAAAACTAGCTTAATCCAATGACCTATCCACTTTAACCATTTAACAAATGTGACATTGAATAAGGGGGGTTTCCACAATTTCATATTGGAAGAATGATTAAAGTTTGTAAGGGAAATACTTGCAAACAACCTCAAATGAAGAAGAAATTGCTATGCAAGTCTGACACTTCCCCAAACAAGAGAGCAGAGAAACCTAAAAGGAATTTTTGGTTTTGATCCCTTCATCAAGTCAACTCTTAAACTAAAGTCTTAGAATCAATGTACAAGAGAGTCCCTTCTTTGCCAAGAATCCTAGTGTGTGTAGATGTATTCATTTCCCTCCCTTAGTTACTACATAAACCTATTTCAGTCAGATTAATCTACATATAAATTATAACTTCAAAAGCAACTTGGATAGAGCCTCATTGCCAGTCAGGCATCCATAGCCCCGACAAGGTTATTGTTGTGATTCTCCTGAACATAGCTCTATTGCTAGCCAGGTGTCTATAGCCCTAGTATAGATATTTAGATCCTCCTAATAAGTTGAATTTCCTTTTGATATTCAATATTTTCTTTCCTTTTCTTTCTTATATTATTTTCTTTTCACTTTGTTTCAACTTGTGAATAGTGAAGTTCACACTCAGGGTTGAGAGTCACAGTGGCACTGAAGTAGAAATAAGATTTTTCACTTAATCGAACCTCATGAGGAACCTACAACAACCTTAGGATTCATAAGATATGTGTAAAATGTAAGATTTGAGCACCTTCCAGAACTATCTTAATCCAATGACCTATCCACTTTAAGCATTTAACACATGTGACACTGAATAAGGGGGATTTCCACCATTTCATACTAGAAGAATGATTAAATTTTTTAAGGTAAATACTTGCAAACAACCTCAAATGAAGAAGCAATTTCTATGCAAGTCTGACACTTCCCCAAACAAGAGAGTAGAGAAACCTCAAAAGGAATTTTTTGTTTTGATCCCTTCATCAAGTCAACTCTTAAACTAAAGTCTCAGAATCAATGTACAAGAGATTCCCTTCTATTCCAAGAATCCCACTATGTGCATATGTATTCATTTCCCTCCCTTAGTTACTCCATAAACCTGTTTCAGTCAGATTAAGCTACATATAGATTCTAACTTCAAAATCAACCTGGATAGAGCCTCGCTGCCAGTCAGGCATCCATAGCCCTGACGAGGTTATCGTTGTGATTCTCCTGAACATAGCTCTATTGCTAGCCAGGTGTCCATAGCCCTGGTAGAGATATTCAGATCCTCCTGATAAGTTGAATTTCCTTTTGATATTCAATATTTTCTTTCCTTTTCTTTCTGATATTATTTTCTTTTCACTTTGTTTCAACTTGTGAATAGTGAAGTTCACGCTCAAGGTTGAGAGTCACAGTGGAATTGAAGTAGAAATAAGATTTTTCACTTAATCAGACCTCACAAGGAACCTACAACAACCTTAGGATTCATAAGATATGTGTAAAATGTAAGATTTGAGCACCTTCCAGAACTAGCTTAATCCAATGACCTATCCACTTTAAGAATTTAACACATGTGACATTGAATAAGGGGGTTTCCACCATTTCATACTGGAAGAATGATTAAATTTTGTAAGGTAAATACTTGCAAACAACCTTAGATGAAGAAGTCATTGCTATGCAAGTCTAACACTTCCCGAAACAAGAGAGCAGAGAAACCTCAAAGCCAATGAAAAATTAGCAAACAAAACCACCTAAACTAACCAAAGAAAAAGAAAAAGCAAACCAAACCAGAAAAATAGAAAGTAAGAAAACACCTACCCTAACTATTTACAAGGATGAGCTGGAAATAGCTCAAGAGAGGAAATACTGCTTCAAATTTTTCCCATTGACTAGCAATGGGACATCTTCTCCAATGAGAGTTTTAAGGTGAAAAGGAAGGCTAGGATTTCAGAAATCCAATAGGGGCCAAGCCACAACTTGTCAACTTATTGTGCTCCCCTTTATTTTCATGTTCCCTATCCCAGTACAAGACTAGGTCTAAAATCCTGTAGGCCTTAACCTTAGCCCTACGATAAAACCACCTTTTAATGACACCCTGATGTTTAGCAAAGTTTTCCAAGGTTGCATACCTTTTCTCTTCCAATCATAGAAATTCAGCTAGACAGGCTTCTAAACGTTCCCCTTTATCATAATACTCATTAATGAATTAGAGAGTGGGAATCCTTAATTGGAGAGGGAATATAGTCTCAAGTCCATACACAAGGTGATACACAAATGTTCCTAGGGATGTCTTTGTTCGGGTACGATCATCCCACAGGGAAAATCTCAGTTGGGTATGCCAGTCCTTAGGATTCCTATCAAGAAACTTATGAATCACAGTTAGAAGATTCTTGTTTATGGACTCAGCTATGCCATTTCCCTAGGGGTAGTAGTTCGAAGCAAACTTGATAACAATGCCATGATCAAATGCCCAACCCAAAAATTTCAACGAAGAAAATATAGGACCATTGTCACATACCAAAGAAAATTGACAACCAAAGTGATTAATAATACCTAATTTGAGAGAAGTGATCACTACCTTTGCAGTACACTATTTGCAAGCAACAACTTTAGTCCACCTAGTGAAATAATCAATAACAATAAGGATATACTTGTGTCCTGCAGAAGATGGTGGGTTGATTGGACCAATAAAATTCATTCGCCATTGTGCAAAGGGTTTTACCTCGATGACCAACTATAGTTGAAGAGCAGAACACTTCTCTTTGGTGGCGCAAGTATGGAAAACATGGAAATCTCTCACATGGTTGTGTGCATCCTTAAAAAAAGTGGGCTAGTAATATCTTACCCTTAGGATCTGATGTGTAGTGGCATGTCCAAAACCATGGCTTGTGCCATATTTATCATGGAATTTTGTCATCACATGAGCTGCTTCCTCTTTTCC
The DNA here is from genome assembly GCA_007258455.2 of Sequoia sempervirens. Lineage (NCBI taxonomy): Eukaryota > Viridiplantae > Streptophyta > Pinopsida > Cupressales > Cupressaceae > Sequoia > Sequoia sempervirens. The sequence goes on along the minus strand of VDFB02194526.1, from coordinate 11,065 downwards.
CAAGCACTGCAAATAGATTCCCTCATGATTCTTCTTATACAAAATGCCTCCTTGCAACATGTAACTACCACTATTCAAGTGCAAGACTCTTCATTGTACCATATTCAAATGATTAGGACATTTCTAGTTCAACAGATAATAAACAATATCATCATACCATTCATCAGGAGACACATCCTGAAGGTGATACTATTGTGCAACAATCTCTAGTCATGTTTCAGCCATTGTCTACATTAAAGCTTGTCCCCTTACGAGCTTCATAGGTTGAATTTCTATATCATACTCCTAGAGGATAGTGACTCACTTGGCCTTTCTTTCTCCCATTTCATTCTGCAACAGTAGTATCTCCATGGCTGGGTTAGGTACAATGGAAAAGACCTTATTCCTCAAAATGTAGTGTCAAATTTTTTTAACTCCTTAGACTAGAGCATAGGCTGGATTCTCCACATTTGGATATCTCAGCTTTTCATCTCTGAGAGGGGCACTCATGAAAGCTATGGGATGCTCATTCCCCTCATCTAATTTTTGGGTCAACATGCTTGCACAAGAATGATCAGAGGTAAAAGAATATATGTAAAATGGCTTCGAATAATCAGGACTTACTAATATTGGTGCAATAGCTATAGCCTTCTTAATTTCATCAAACACTTTCTTAGCTTTAACAGTCCACTCCACTTTTTCCTCCTGCTTCAACATTGCATTTAGTGGCTTAAATATTTTTATAAATCCTATGATAAACTTTTGAACAAAGTTAATCTTTTCGAAGAAATAATTCATCTATGTTTTACTGCCAGGTGGCTGAATCTTTGGGATAGCCTAAATTTTTTCAGGATCAATTGAAATGTCATGCTCATAAATGACATGTCCCAGGAGCATCCCTTCAGCTATTCTGAATATGCACTTCTTAGGATTAAGGGAAATGCCAAATTCTCTGCATCTATGGAACAATTTGCATAAATCTAAAATGTGGTCTCCTCTATTCTTGGAGAAAACCATCAAATCATCCATATAAATAATAATACACTTTCCTACGATGTCCTTAAAAACAATATCCATCGCCCTTTGGAACGTGGCCCCTACATTGATCAATCCAAAGGAAATTCTCATGTAAGAAAATGTGCCTCACTTGGTGGTGAAGGAAGTCTTATGCCTATCTTCATATTGGACCATGACCTGATTATAGCTAGAGTAGCTGGCTAGGAAGGACATTATTTGAGATCCATTTATGATCTACAAAACCTCATCCAATGAAGGAACGTGATAGTTATCTTTTTCGGAAGTTCGATTGAGGTTTCTGAAATCCACACATAATCTTATCTCCCCATTCTTCTTATGACCTGTGACCAAATTGGCCACCCATGTAGAATGTCTAACTAGGAAAATGATTTGAGCAAACAACAATTTCTGCACCTCCTTTTGAATAATAGGTTCCAACAATGCATTTATGGGCCTCTTCCTCTACTGGAAAGGTCTTGCTCCAGGCTTCAAGGGAATGGTGTGTGTAATAATCAAGGTGTCATAAGTCTTCATATCTTCATATGTTCATAACTCCATGCTATGACAACCTGATAGGCATGTAATGTATCTATCAGACCTTTCCTTTCTTTTAGAGTACACACCTTTCCAATTAACACATTCTTGACATTATCGGGAGTGCCCATGTTGTAGGCCTCATACTGACTATCTATTGAATTTGTCTTAGTTTGTTGATCTTGATCCTTTATCCTGTCAAGGTCAAAGATCCTTTCTAGTTGGACCACCCTTGTTGGAATTGTGTTTATTTTCATATTGAGAACTCCTTCCATATCTAGCTCTATTTCCCAGGGCTCCATTTCATCAATTACTTGGGAAGTAAACACATCAGAGCTAGTTATGAAGTCCAGGATATGCTTGTCATCCTCAAACACCTAGAAATTTGTAACATTATTAGGTACATAAGGGACTAGTGTTAATTCAACAGTGAACTTCTTCAATCTAGTCAAGGATAAGGGCTCTTGTGTACTGGTTGCTTGTTCCAGAGCATCTATAGTGTGGTTCTTGGCCCTAGGAATTAGCCGGATGTTAAATGCATTAAAACCTTCAATCATATCCCATAATTTGTGCTGGTAGTTAGTCATTCTTTTATTGTGACAAGAATACTACCTTCTAACCTATTATACCACTAACTCAGAGTCTCCAAAAACTTGCAATATTTTGAAATTATTCCTCAGAGCCATGAGAAATCCATGAATCAATGCCTTATACTCAATAACATTATTAGTGCACTAAAATTGCAATCTATGAGGGGAAAAAAAGTTTTCCTACTGGGCTTATCAATTCAAATCCAGCCCATGCACCTTGCTTACACTTTGAACCATCAAACCATAGAGTCCAAATTTTAGTAGAAGAAATAGCTTTAGAATCTTGGGTACTCCCACTCCTACTAGATGAAGGATCATCTTACACAATTGGCTCTTTCCCTTTTCAGTCCTTGTGAACTTCTTGCATTTCAAGTCTAATTGTTGGGGTGGATTAATGCATCTTTTAATTTGTTCCATAGTAGTTTAGAAAATACAACACTCAAGGTCAGGATGAGAGGAATTATGGACTCTACACCAATTCCAAAGAAGAAAATATTCAAAGTTCATTTGTCTTCCTAAAATTATCTGGTCTTTGATGCACTTCTAAATAAATTTCTAAAAATTGTAAAACACTGCAAGATTGCCATCACCCAATTCAGAATCTTCATTAGTTTCTACTGATGTTTTTGTACCACTGGAAAATTGAGTCAAGTTCTTGGGTATATCATGCATCATTATGACTTCCTCTACTTCTGATTCATCCACAACAGTAGCTAGGATATAGTTCCCTAAGCTCGTTTCAAAAATTAGCACTATTTTGGAGGTATTTTGATATTCAATGATCAAGTACCTCAATTTGGGTTCTCTCTCAATCCTGATCTAGTTTAGAAGTCCCTTCCATGGAAATCACATATGAGAATGATCCATTGAAGTATACCCATTGAGTACTCTCATGAAATCTCTTCCAAGGATCATTCCGTAGGCATCAGGTATGTCAGCCACCTAGATATTAATAACTTGTTGCACATGCAGGTCTGATGCTACCTGCATTGGGATCATGTTTAATTCTCCCACTATGCTCACCTCATTCTATCTAGCTAAGTCACTTTATGTTGGGATGGGGCAGGAGTAATGCCCAAAGATTTACAAACTGAGAATGGCATTACATTCGTTGATGCACCAGAATCTAACAAACAGTTATACAATTTTTTTCCAAAAATACAAATAGAAATTAGAAAAGGAGGAGTATCCTGCCTGGTTTGGAATAAATTTACTAGAGAATCAACATTAAACACTTGACTCTTGTCCTTTTCTTTACTTCTATCCTTCATCTATGCTTGTGATTTCTCCTTAGCAGGTTGGGTATTTTGACTTGGAGCTGATTGAGAATTGTGTTCCTTTTCATGTGTATCTTGGATCACTGGCTCAACAAAACCAACTTTCTTAACAATAGAATATTTGGAAAACCTTGTGGATGCATGATCATTCAAAGAGCCCAATACAACACTCCTAATAGTTGGAACCCTTAGCAATTCAAAAGCTGAGAGGCTCACCTTCACTTTCTTAAGTTCCTCTATGACATATTCTCCCATTTGGAACACGGTCATATCACATTGGTTACCTTTTGATGATCTTCCTTGTTGATCCTTGGTAGCCTCTCCTTTTGAAGCATCATAAGATCCTCCTCTACAAAAATATTTCTTTAGAATATGAGGATATGAAGGATTATTACTGACATTAGGATCAGTGGGAGTGTTGAAATTGTTTAGGGGCATGGATGTGGTAAATGGTCCACCAGCTTACCTATTCCTTAAATCATATGGCCTAGTTCTTTGGTAAAACATGTTAACTTCATCTATTCTCTATTCTTCTTCATCCAAAGGACCATTGTCAATAGCTCCATCATTTTCAAATAACTCTCATATTGACTCTTCATTGTATACTTGTTCTAGTTTTACACTTTTCTTTATGGACTCTTCTTCAGGCCCATTCTCTTCTCCTCTTGGGAAAGGAGCATGGTTCAACACCAACATTGACAACTCATATGGATCTGAGGGTACCATTTCTTGACCATATGAAGAACCTCCTATAGCATCTTGTACCTCCATCTAGAATATGGTTGCAGCTGTTTGGAATTTAGGACACTCAAATTCAAAATGTTGGGTTATCTTGTGGAGTCGACAATATCCCTTCAAAGTAGCCTCTGCCCAGAGGACTATACTAGTAGACTTCTCTGGATTTCTAGGTTGATCCAATGGTGTAGGAACTCCCTCGTTGTTAGGTTTGGTGTTCCAAGCCCTGTTTTATCTCGGTGCTGGTCTCTTTTCAATTTTTTTTCCTAATGATTGACCTCTATCATAACATTGGCCATGACCCTGCATAGATTCCCTACTATCTCTGTTATAGCTAGACTCTCTATTATCTCTATTATCCCTATTATAGCTAGATCGGATACTTCTTTGAGCAGCTTGCAATTGACTATTTTGGTTCCTCAAGTAAGTGACCTCTGTAGACAGTTTCTTGACTTTTTATGTCAATTCATCTAGCCTCTCCTTGTCTGGATTAATTGGTGTTGGCATAGAATTTGCAGAATTTTGTAGATAAACTACATGAGAACCTTGATTTAGAGACTGATTTAGCACCTCAAAATTCTACAAATAGCTTGGGATGTTAGTGTGTTGTTGGGGAAAAGGTTCCTGACCTACATTGTGTGAATAATTTGGTGTAGGGGATGCTTGATTCAATGGGGGTCCTGGATGGGGAACTATAGGTAGTTGTGGGACTGGATTCATGATTGGAGTCTGATTGGTTATGGCCTGGACTTGTCCTAGATGAGCAGTTGGCCCCAATGATGGAAAAGGTCCTAACAAATGTTCTCTTAAATATGTACTTTCCTTAACTACCTCTGTATATGCATCCAACAAAGTAGCAGGGGGATTATGTTTCCATATGATGAAAGTGGATGTGAGGCTATCCAATGCATCATAATAAACTTCTCTGGCTGTGGCATCATCCACAACATAGGGCACATGTAACTGAGTGTAAGCATGATGGAACCTATTATTGAAAGATCATATTGGCTCATTGACTTCTCTCTTGATCTTAGTGAACTAAAGGTACAAATCATTATGACTAATGAGAATCTTGAACTTAAGCAAGAAGGCATTCTCTAACTGAACCCAACTAGCTATAGAACTAGCTGGCAAGTGATTATACCAGTAAAAGGCCTCTTCACCTAAGGAATATGGTAAAACCCTACATGCAACATCCTCATGATTAATTCCCCTATCCCTAAGGGAAGTCTGGAAAATCCAAATGTGCTCCTCACCATTCTATTGGGATCACCCACATGAAACTTGGTGCAAAAGTGTTCAGATGTTTTTGGCATGGAATTGTAATTGTTAAAGAGCAGAGGTGAAGGGTTATTTTCTAGAAAATCCATTGGTGGAGGTGGAGGTGGAAATGGTTGATTAACCGGTGTTTGGGGTTGTTGAATGGGTGAAGGGTGAGATTTAATGAGAGTGGGTTCCCTGGAAATGGGACTAGAATCAGATGATGAAGAGGAGGATGATGGCCAAATGGGTGAAGATGATGATGTTCCTCCCTTTTTGGTCCTCCTTGACCTAGTAGGGGCTCCTAACTCCTGAAAATATCATTCTGATGTAGACCTTGTTTGTCTCATGAATCTCTATGGATATATTGATGATAGAAAATGCTCTAGCTTGTTGAATCATCCCTCCTTCTAGCGCCAATCGGTTGATGGTTTTTCCACAAAGCAACAACTTAGACAAAATATAATATCCTATCTCTCTTGAAAGGTAAATCTCTATCAGCAAGCCTCAAGAGATAACCCCAAGGTTTCTAATGTTAGGTCTTAACAATGTAACAAAAAAAATCAGTGATAATATGTGACAATGTTGGTAATCACAATGGGGCTTACAAATGAACAATGTTGGGAGCTCTCAAGTTCATCAAATATGGCAATGTAATGATTCTTTTCAGCCTTAGAAACTAACCTAGATTCAAAGAAAGAGAAGGGTTGAGAGAGATTCTAAACTAAATCCTAAGATCAATTATGAAAACAACATAGCATTTAAAATGGACCAACCCTTCAAACTAATTCCTTCTAAACCCAGATTGAATGTGCAATATCATAGAAACAATCCAATATCCTAATGCTTAAAGGTTTTTCAGATCATGAAGCATTCACACATCAACCCAAATTTGGTATTGAAATGAATGAATACCCACAATTGAACTCAACACAATAAGATATAGGCTCAGGCTAACTTTACACAAAAACTTACAATCAAAAAGCTGCTAAAAGTATGGACCAAGGGTTGCTCAAATACTTCAACTACTATATCATAAACAAAATTGAACTACAACTATTTCTAAGATCATTCATAAATAACTTAGAGCATTATATCAAAATATGAAACACAAGAAACATGCATAGATGAATAACACAAGGAAGAACACCAAAGGAAAATGTCTTCAATTGTATTTACTTCACCAAAAATTTGCAACAATTCAAGTATCTCAAGTGTTATAGCACTTTTTCAGAGCTCTTAGCTAAAATTCCAACTTTTTATAATTGTTTAACCCTTACAAATGAGGAAAAAACCTCCATTTATAGAATTACATCATTAGGTCGGCCCAAATTAGGGTTTACAACATAGGTCGGCCAAGGAGATTGGCCCAAACATATTTTAAATTTTCCTAATTCAAATTTGCATCAAAATATTAGAGGTCAACCTCAAAAGTCAATGTTTACAATAAATATTCCCTAGCACAGAATCCAAGGCATAATTGATTCGTATCTCCTTGCAAGCTTGATAAAGTGGGAACATATCTCAACACTTCCCAACCTAGCAGTCCTCCTTATCATTTTCTCCTTTTCTTGTAGAAATTTCTTTAACTTTTTTAATAATTGGATCTAGGTCATCCTGGGTTGGGAGTGAAATTAAATTAATCCTTGCCTTAATTGAATTTAACTCTCTAGTATACTTAGTTAATGCCTTTTCCCAGTCAGAATAAAATCCCTGATATCTATCCAAGTTGGAAATGTAAATTGCAACATCTTCCAATTGGTCCTTTACTATTGGGCCACTATCTCCAAGTGAATAGATCTCATGCCACCATTTCTGCAACTTCCCAACATTCAAGTTCTTTTTTCCAGGCTTCTTCCTTCCAATGACTATCTCCAGAAAAGTGATGTATCTATCAAAAATTTCTTTCACTTTATTCTGGCCCTTGGATATTTTCTTTGGTCCCTTAGTCTTGAGCTCATTCTTAAAATTAAAGGCCTCAATCCACTCCATAACCTTATGAGTATTCTCCATTGTGATGGCACCCTCTTTAACCAACGCATCTGTAGGGACTTGGAGTATTTTTTCTAACTCCCTAACAATGGCATCATCTAGGTTCTTGCAGTCAAGGAGGAATTGTGTGATGTCTTTAGAAAGGAAAGAGGTTTTCTCATACATTTGTAATAACTTTCCAATCGTGGCATCACCAATCTTGATCACATCATGTAGCAATTCATGTGTGTCCTTTACATATGACTTTAATCTCTCAATCTTTGAGACAATCTCTTTTGATAGAATTCTTTTAGAAAATGAAGACCCTTCACCACTCTGTGCCTACAGTGGCTTGAAAAGATGCTAAACATATTTATATACTTCTTTAAGTTGCTTTTGCAACTTCTCCTTTTCTTCGATTTCCTTATCCAACCTCCTTAGAATTTCTTGAGATGACTCCTAAAATTCTTCCTTTTCTTGCTCCTTTGTGGTGGGACCCAAGTTAATTGCTTGAACTTTATAATCTGAAGGTCTCACTTCATCTTTGTTTTTGTTCTCTGTGGGAACGACATGGACAAATCTATTATTGAATGCATCCTTGGAGAACTTAGAAATATTTCTTGCTCTCTTTCTTTCATTGGGTTGTCCCCAACTCTCTAGGAACTTATCCCAATCTAGACTTTCATCCTCCACAACCACTTCCTTTTTTTGAATCTCTATTCTAACCATTCAGGAGCATCTAGTTTCTTAATCTCTATGTTCTTTTGAGAAGAATCTTGTTCTGATTGATCATGGGGAGCAATTTCTTCAATTATAACTTCCACATTCTCCTCACCTTTCTCTTAATTTTGTTGTTCCTTATCTTAATCAAGCTCATCTCCATCTTTATCAAGTTCATCATCATCAAAATTATCATCTTCAACCTCAACATGTGGTTGATCAATGTGCTCCTTCTGTGGAGGATGACATGGCATCTCTACTATTACCTCAGAGGTTGTTTCTTTATTCTGCACTTCCTGTTCCTCCAATTGCTTTTCAAAATCACTTAATTTCCCACATTTGGGCATATGAACCTCTTCATCTGATACCTCCTCTCTTGGATTATTTGGAAGTTTTCCTTCTCCTTCTTGTGGCTGATCAGAAGCACTAGAAACATTACCTTCTGGCATATTATGAATTAGAGATGGGATGGGAGAATTATCCCCTATAGCTGTATTTTCCATATTTTCTCTAAGATCATTAGTAGGTGCCTCTTCAGTGGTCACCTCTTTCTCTTTATCCACATTTTCTACTGGAGGGGTCTTGGGTTTAGGAGAATTTCACCTCACATATAACTATTTCTTCTCTCTAGTGCTTTCAATGTCCACTACCTTAGGCTGAGTGGCCTCTTCTCCAGTAACCTTGGCCCTTTTGACCTCTGCTAACTTCTGGCCCTCAGTAATTATCTTTCTTTTCTAATATAGTTAGGCTCCTTCAACCACTTCTTTAGTAATTTCCTTTGAAGGTTGTCATGCCTTAGCCACTAGATTCCTCTTTTCTTTACTTTTAACTTGGCTCCTTATTCTTCTTCTAATGATAAATTGATATTTTGTTCCTTCCTCCTCTGAAGGAAGCTCTACTATATCATCCTGTGTTGTTTTTGTCTCTTCCTCTGAATGGGATTCAAGATCCCCCATTAGGTCATATGTGAACTTTGTGCCATTAGCTTCTAACTCCATAATCTTGTGCTTCACCCATAGCATAGAGTATTTTAGAATAGAGGCATTAATTACATTAAGGTATACTACCTCCTTCTTAAACTAATTGACTGGAGGTAGTGGCCTTTCCGTGTATTTCTCATAATCATGATGTTGCAATAACTCCCCATCATCATCTTCCTAGTCTGGAACTTGAGCAATTCTGTGCAATCTAATCATTTTTAAAGATAACCTTGAGTACCTTCTTCTAATTACTTCAAATTCATCCTTGTAGTGAGCCTAATAGTCCTCTATATGTATCTTATGCCTGTATTCTTTGTTTTCCTACCTCTGGGAAACACCATAAGGGTCAAATTTATCCTTGTTTGTATGTGAATACAAATTATAATGCACTATCTCCTTCTCAGTAGATTGAGCACTTTGAATTGAGGGACAAGCCTCCAAGACTTCAATTCTCAAGGGGAATTCAGATCTTAGTGCTGGTTTATGCATATCCTTTATCACTACATCAAAGGCTACCATTTTCCTTGCCACTTCTAGTAGAATAAGCTTATTTTTTGGGTACCTGGGTAGCCTCAGTGGGAAAACTAGTGATCCCTAAATCTTGATATAGGAGAACTTCTGAAATTGGATGAACCATTGGCCATACTTCCTTATTAGCTCCATAGCCTCAGCTGAGATTCTTACATGCAATGCATATTGTAAAACCGCATCCCGCAACCTAGAGGACGATGCAACACTGTGGAAGCACAACTAATTCTTTTTATTAAAAAGAGTAACAATGATGAGTAAAGTAAACCACTCAACACATACATCCTCTAGGCCACGCAATGCATCTACATGTGAAATTCAAAACTTACAGCATTACTCTAAAACATAGCATATGAAATTAACTCATGATAACAACATACTTCAAGGAATTAACCCATTGCATAATAAATTAAACATGGAAATGTAATGAACATATTTCCACTTATACAACACCACTTAAAAATGATATATACAATTTTATCCAATAGTGAATAGATCATACATTATGTTACAATTACAACACAAGGAATCCTCCTTGATTACAAATAAGGAATACAAATACATAGTGTCCCTTTGTTACAATGAATACAAGAGAAGTAAAAATCCATAGAACACACGAGCTCCTCAAACTAGAAGATCCTACCATCATGGACATGAAGAGAAAGCCCAACAGTGTAAGGTGCGCACCACCCAACCATGTGGTACCCGTAGACCCAACCCCCATGCTAGGAGATAGGAAAAGGTAACCAAGACAAACCTACTACCTCTAGACACAGACAATATACAAAAAAACAATGTACCAATAAACACAAAACACAAGGTTGCATTGCTTCTAAAACCACTATATCAAATACATCCACTGTATAATACAAACTAACTATACAATACAAACTGACTGTTGTCATAGGAGGAGTGTCATCACAAAGGTTACATTGGTTATCCAAAGGAGATCTTCCTACGTCCCGAACCCCATCTTGGGTTATCTTGGTAACCTCTCATGAACTCGACCCCACATGCACACCAGTGCAGAATCGATTATCTTTCGAGAAGACAACATAATGATCTTTCCATTCTAGGCCTTCCTGACTCATCTCAAGTCTCACACAAGCCCTTGAGCTAATGAGGGAGGCTAAATTATATGATTAAATGTATTAAGCTACTCTTTCCCCTAATATAGGTTATTTAATTTTCACTTGATTAAACTGACATTCACACGAGTTGTCTTGGGACCCCTTTGTGTCCTGGCCCTCATTGAAAGCCACTCCCCTTTTGAAAACACAATAACATATTCCACAATCCAATGGTAGACAGGGTGCACAAAATACGATAACAAATATCAACCATTTTACAAAGAACAACACATCCCGTTCATAGTAACCAGGCATTCAAATTAAATCATATAGCCCGTTCATAGAAATTAGGTGTTCCAAATAATTCACACATCCCTGCAAATGTCAAATACTGAATCCCAAAT